>JACEFZ010014295.1:0-255000 GCA_014155875.1 Cepaea nemoralis | reverse complement strand
CCCACTGTCTCGTTCACACACATACAGTGAAGAATGATAGTGGAAAAATGATACTAGTAGGTGACTTATGGAGGCATATAGTCGGTATGAAGTAAGTATTGAAAGAGTTTTCGGTTGAATGTGAAGGGACTCATTGGTGTTTTCAGTTCTGGTTGAAGGCTATTCCACAAGTGAGCACCAGAATATGCGAAACAAGTTTTGTATAAGTCCAATCTAGGCTTAGGAAGCTGTAATAAATTTAAGCGCTTACTGTTCATTGCATTAGATTGAATTAGCGGTAGAAGATACTCTGGCGTATTTTCAGATATAATTTTATTCACTAATTTGGCTTTGTTAAAAAGGAAGCGCTTTTGAAGTGGTAGAAGTCTTAGATGGCTGTATAATTTATTACTTTCAACGTGCTTTATGCTAGAAACTAGACGTATAGCGCGGTTTTGAAGCGAACACAATCGTTTCATATTAGATTTAGGGCAGCCATCCCAGACTGTGGAACAATAATCGAGAGGTGATTGGATATAGGATGCATAGAATATTTTACGTGTGCTTTCATCCAAAAAGTGTTGAATTTTAGCAAGTTGGTAAACTTTTTGTGCTATTCTCTTGGTAAGGGCGTGAACATGAGGGCTCCAGTTTAAATGTCTGTCAATTAAAAGACCTAATGTTTTATGTTCATTTACATTAATTATAGGTAACGTGTCCACGTGGAGCTCGAGCGGTGTCCCAGTTATGGCTAGCGTCTGTAGTTTTTGTCTGGTCGTTATTAGCATGGATTTAGTTTTGTCGATGTTAATTAACATGCGATTTTCATTGCTCCATCTACTAAGGTTGTCAAGATCGTTTTGTAAAGAGCTCTCTAAGTCACAAAGGCTCTCTTGACTTGTGTAAATAGTGCAGTCATCCGCAAATAGATCACACGAAGTATTGAGGTATAAAGGAAGATCGTTAATATACACTGCAAAAAGCAGCGGACCTAGTATTGAGCCCTGAGGCACCCCAAAATTAAGTTGTGTGGGTCTTGATAGACAGTTATTGAAGGACACTACTTGTTGTCTGTCTGATAAAAATGACGTAATTAGGTTCACCATATTGGTGCTAGTCTTCATGTGTTTTAATTTTCTAATTAAAATATCATGATCTACCATATCAAAGGCCTTTTTAAAGTCTACAAATACTGCTCCACAGATGTTGCCATTGTTGATACAAAGATGCCAGTTATCGGTCATTTTTGTAAGGGCACTATGGCAAGAATATTTAGGTCGAAACCCAGATTGACTGTCAATTATTAGATCGTTGTTAATTAAATGATGTAGTGTTATTTTATGCATGTGTTTTTCTAATGGCTTTGATAGCGACGATAGTAAGGAAATAGGTCTATAATTACCCAAGACGCTAATATCAGTTGAGCCATTTTTAAGTAGAGGATACACTTTAGCAACTTTAAAGGCAGATGGAAAGTAGTTTTTGGATAGGCACTGGTTATATATGAACGTTAAGGACTCACTAATAATAGGTGCAGCACACCGAAGAATTCTATTACTGATACCATCTAGGCCTTCTGAATTTGTTGCTTTGAGATTTGAGAGATATTTATATACTTCTGCAACAGACATCAAGGGAATCTCAGAGGGAATATTTCTAGAGCACTTCCCTTCACAGAATGATGACAGTGAACTTAAATTACATACTGAGTCTGGTATTGAGGACTTTAGATTCTCTATTTCTGATTGAAAGAAGTAACTGAAATCCTCGCATGTTATAGAGTTTGGTATTGCTGACTCTGAAGTGTGTTTCTTGTTGGTTAGCGAGTTAATAGCCTTCCATATATTTGTATTATTTGATTTATCTACAATTAAATTTTTGAAATGATCTTTCTTTATCCTACGAATTTCATATTTAACTTTATTTCTTAGTCTGCGGTAATTGATAAAATCTTTATTTTTGTGTGCTGTATCTCGTTCTCTCATGATTTCGAGAACTTCGCTAGTGACCCACGGGGACTTATGTTGATTCTTGACTCGAACTTCTTTGACTGGCACATGTTTATCAAATACATTGTATACTGCCTTTGTCCAGTAAGCTAGTGCATCATCCGGATCAGGAAGTTGGTAAACATGTTCAAGGGCTGCATTTTTTAAGTCGTCTAAAAATAAATTTTGGTTGAGAGCTTTAAAGTTTCTAAATTTGATGCTTAAATGTTTATTTTTAGGAGTTTTGAACCCAATTTTCGACCATGTACAACATATTGGGTAATGGTCACTAACTGCACTAACAGGAACAGAACATTCGGTAATATTAACTGGACAAGTAACATATATATGATCAATTATAGTTGAGGAGGTGTCTGTAACTCTTGTGGGACGATTTATTAGTTGTTTGAAATTGTAAGATATAATGATATCTTCCCATGTCTGGTTGGATTTAGTAATATCTATGTTAAAGTCACCTAATATCATGACTTCTCTACCTGCTGTAAACACCCTATCCATCATTGTAGTGAAACAGTCATACCAACTATACCCAGCACAGGGATTTCGATATAGGTATCCAATGAGAAACGGTTGCTGGCTGACTGGCTTCACCTCTAACCAAACACATTCTATCTCTTCTATCTCGAGATCACTTCTACGGGAACAGTTGAGAGAATTTGAAATGTATACAGCAATACCTGTCTCTAATTTTTGATTTGCGTCTCTTCGAATTACTTTAAACCCCTTAAGAGAGATTTCAGAGTCGGTTATTTTGTCGTTGAGACGACTTTCTGTGATTCCAAACACATGGAACTGTTTGCACAGTATTACTGAAAGCTCAGGTACTTTATTGAGCAAATGATAGATGTTGAGATGGCCTATATGTAGACCATCTTTGTTTAGCCACTGATCGTGATTGGCGAACATTACACAATGAAAAGATGATGTCGCTTGTGGTAGAAAAATTTCAGAGGTTTTGAAACTTTATTTAGTGGTAGTTACGACTATTAGAGTGTATAGGAAAATGTCTGTGATGGAGTGACATCATTAAAGCTTGGTGCAGAGCTGCAGGATTGTATTGCATTAGCTGTTGAAGTTGACAATTCCACTGATAAGAGTGTGGATTACCGTCCAATGAGGGACCACTGCTATGAGAGCTACTGGAAGTGCCTACATTGGAAGCAGGCATCGAGGGCACCGAAACATTGTTTATCGGTGTCCCCTTTGACATGCTAGGTGGAGACTGTTTTATGGGCAAGGGAGGAAACAATGCACCATAGTTAGCAACATTGGGATTGGAGCCTGGGTCGCTATTTACAGCCTTGTATTCCTGGGGAATAGGCAAAGGTGGTGTGGGCAGAGGTTGAGTGTTTTCTGAACACTGAGAGATGGCTACAGCCGGAGGTGAAGATCGGTTTACTCCTGTAACTGAAACTGGTTCTAATTGTTGTGTACGTTCAGGATATTTTATGTTCTTCGCTAGTATGCTAGTTCCTAGTTTTGAACAATGTAGTTGATCCTTATATAGTTTTTTCTTGGGAGCCCCGGACGGCGATGTGAAATACGGGGTATTATTAATGAAAGCATTGTTAGTTTCTTGACAAAATTTATGTAGAGTCAGATTGCCAGCATCGGCAGTGCGGCGCTGGAATCCATAACATGGCGGGATGATTGATGAAAAGAAAATAGATGCTTTAGGAAATTTCATGCGCAACAACACCTCTAATGTAGCGAGTTGTGAGGTGCTTATGATGTGATTGTTCATAATATTGTTGACACCAATATGGACTGTTGTTCTTCTAATTCTATCATTCACCTTGAATTTCCGCAGTGTAGAGGTCAGTCTATCAATGTCAGCTCCTGGTAGCGGGTAGATCGAGGTAGTTTCGCTGTCAGAAGCTGACATGCGGTCACTATAGATTCCCTTGAGCAGAGAGTCTCCAATGACGACATGAGTTGCACTGTCATCCATTGTTATTTCACGCTGTTGACGCACCCGTTTGATTTCTTGCCACTGATCGCTGTCATCTTTCATGCGTTCTTGTTTATTATAGTCGTTACTTGTTTGGGCTGGTTCTTGATGCTCAGTAGTGGTAGTGGCTGAGCTCTTTAACTTCTCGTCTGCTGCTGGAGAGTCTACACTTGAGGCCTGGGACCTATTGCTGACACGCACATCAATGGGGTAGATGGATGGTGCGCGTTCTACAGGTTTAGTAGTGTTGCAGCCTGTGGAAACTAACTGTATGTCATTTTGCGACGAAAATCCACTGGTCATACACACCTCTGCAGCACTATGAATACTTCCTGTTTGTGCACTTTTGTCAAATGACTGTGCACTCTTTAGTTTTAAGGCATGGATTGTTGTTTTAAAGGTGTCCTTCTCTTCTTTAAGGAGGCGGATTTCTTTTTGAAGGCGAGCGTTTTCTTCTTTAAACACGGCAATGATATTAGTTGTGTTGTTGGAAATAAAGTCTTTTAGCCTGTCCTCCAAAGCCTGGATGAGTTCACGACAGGCGTTGTGGTTGTGTGGTTCGGCTGAGGAAAGAGTGACTAAAGATGATGTGTTAGTCTCATCAGATTGGGCTACTGAACTGTGATGTTCGTCCAGCTTGAGCTTGGGATCAGTGTCTGCAGATTCACTAGACCACACTTGTGAAGTTGGCGTTGAAGAAATCCGACGTTTGGGTGGCGTGCTCGTCAAACTTTTCCCCGTCTTGTCTTTGTTTGTATTTTCATGGCGCTTGGATAAAGTAGAGTTCCGTAAGTTGGACGCCATATTAGTAATGTATGAGGCTCCACAGGCCGGGAGTACACACAAGTTCGCCGCCTTTCGGTAACGCGTGCTTGGCGACTAACCACGCGCTAGTCCCACATGGTTAAATCACACGTTGTCGTTAACCGATAATTGGTAGTTTTCAAAACTGAACGTTCTTACCTTACATTTCACAAAGAAATCAGCATTTCACTAAATAATAGTCACATAAACTTAATATATTAATTAGTATTAGATCCAGTTTTAGAAAAACACAATGATATACACAGCATCTCGATTGAAATAGGCAAAACTTTGTTAAATTATATAAACATTGGGAGAGCTTGTGAAATCACGTCCGCTGGTAGCCGGAAACCGGAGAAGGAGGGAGGAGGAAAAGAGAGGAGGAGGGATGAGGTGGAGGGAGAAGGAGGAGGGAGGAAGAAGTAGAAGGAGGAGGAGAAAGAGGGAGAGGAGGAGGAATGATGAGGAGGGAGGAGGAGGAAGAGGGAGGAGGAGGGATGTGGAGGAAGGAAGAGGAGGGAGGAGGAGGGAGGAAGTAGAGGGAGGAGGAGGAGGGAGGAGGAGAGAGAAAGAGATAGGCGGAGAGAGGAGGAGGATGGAGGAGGAGGAGTAGGGAGGAATAGGAGGGAGGAGGAGGGATTAGGAGGAGGAGGGGGAAAGAGAAGAAGGAGGAGGAGGGAGGAGGATGGAGGAGGAGGAAGAGGGAGGAGGAGGGAGGAGGAGGGAAGAGGAGGAGGGAGGAGGAGGAGAGAGGAGGAGGTATTAGGAGGAGGGAGAAGGAGGATGGAGGAGGTAGGAGGAGGAAGAGGGGGAGGAGGAGGGAGAAGGAAGAGGGAGGAGGAAGAGGGAGAAGGAGGGAGGAGGAGGGAGGAGGAGAACGCAGGAGGAGGAGGGGGAGGAGGAGGGGGAGGAGGAGGGAGAGGGAGGAGGAGGAGGGAGAAGGAGGGAGGAGGAGGAGAGAGGAGGAGGAGGGAGAAGGAGGAGGGAGGAAGAGGTAGAAGGAGGAGGGAGGAGAAGGAGGGGGAGGAGGAGGAGGAATGATGAGGAGGGAGGAGGAGGAAGAGGGAGGAGGAGGGATGTTGAGGAAGGAGGAGGAGGGAGGAGGTAGAGGGAGGAGGAGGAGGGAGGAGGAGGAGGGAGGAGGAGGAAGGAGGAAAAGGGAGGAGAGAGGAGGAGGGAGGAGGTGGACGAAGAGGGAGGAGGATGGAGGAGGAGGAAGAGGGAGGAGGAAGAGGGAGGAGGAGGATGGAGGAGGAAGAGGAGCGAGAGGGAGGAGGGAGAGGGGAAGAGGAAGAGGGTAGGAGGAGGAGGAGAGGAGAGGAGGAGGGATGTGGAGGAAGGAGGAGGAGGGAGAGGAGGGAGGAGGTAGAGGGAGGAAAAGGGAGAAGGAGAGACGAGGAGGATGGAGGAGGTAGGAGGAGGAGGAAGAGGGAGGAGGAGGAAGGAGGAGGAAGAGGAGGAGGAGGATGGAGGAGGAAGGGAGAGAGAGGGAGGATGGGGAGGGGAAGAGGAAGAGGGTAGGAGGAGGAGGGGAGAGGAGGAGGAGGAGGGAGAAGTAGGGAGGATAGGAGAAGGGAGGAGGATAGAGGACGGGAAGGAGGGAGGAGGAGGGGAGAGGAGGAGAAGGGAGGAGGTGGAGGGAAAAGGAGGAAGGAGGGAGGAGGAGGGAAGGAGGGAGGAGGAGGGAGAATGAGGAGGGGAGGAAGGAAAGGGAGGTGGAAGAGGAGGAGGAGGGAGGAGGAGGGAGAGGAAGGAGGGAGGAGGAGGGAGAATGAGGAGGGGAGGAAGGAAAGGAGGTGGAAGAGGAGGAGGGAGGAGGAAGAAGAGGAGAAGGGAGGAGGAGGAGGGTGGAGGGAGGAGGTAGAGGGAGGAGGAGGAGGTAGAGGGAGGAGGAGGGAAGAGGAGAAGGGAGGAGGAGGGAGAGGAGGAGGAGGAGAGGAGAAGGAGGGAGAAGGAGGAGGAGGAAGGAGGGAGAAGGAGGAGGAGTGAGAAGGAGGAAGGAGAGGAGGGAGGAGGATGGAGGAGGAGGGAGAGGAGGAGGGGAGGAGGAGGAGGGGAGGAGGAGGGAGGAGGAGGGTAGAGGGAGGAGGTAGAGGGAGGAGGTAGAGGGAGGAGGAGAAGAGAGGAGGAGGGAGTTCGCCATTCCGAATTCATACTCGTCTAGGTTCTTTGATTTCGGTCCTTCCATTAATTGTTCTTCCCTTCTACATGACTGTAGATAACTTCCTTACACATAAAAAGATGAATTGTTATTGATATTGCCGTGGCATGGAGGAATATCAGCAGCAGAGTTGATCCAGAAAACCAAAGACCGAGATCTATGGAGAGCCATGAATGCCTACGCCAGCCGGCACGGCACTTGATGATGATGATGATTGCCGTGTGACGATTCTGTGTAGTCACGTCATTTTCTTCGCTTTTCCTAACGTTGTGGTTCGGGGATTCTTTCATCATCATCATCATATATTTACGTACGTATTTAGGGAGGGGGAGGAGGGAGGAGGAGGAAGAAGAAACAAAACTATGACAGTTGGCAGAACTGGAATGAGAGGAAGACGTGTAGAAAATTTCATCTCAATCGGATGGGCCGTTCGCGAACGCATAAAGGACATACAGACATACACACCCACACACATTGCCGTTTATATATAAGACTAGATGACCCGGCCCGGCATCGCCCAGGCCCTGGTGGGGATCTATCTGTCTGTCTGTCTGTCTGTCTGTCTGTCTGACTGTCTGTCTGTCTGACCCGGCCCGACTTCGCCCATCCCCTGGTTGGGAGTATCTCATTTAATTCATATAAGTAGTCATATAAGCTCCCGTTCCCGACTATCTGTCTGTCTGTCTGTCTGTCTGTCTGTCTGCCTGTGTGTCTGTCTTTCTGACTCGGCCCGACTTTACTCAGTCCCTGGTAGGGAGCATCTCATTTATTTAATTCATATAAGTAGTCATATAAGCTCCCGTTCCCGATCTATCTATCTATCTATCTATCTATCTATCTATCTATCTATCTATCTATCTATCTATCTATCTATCTATCTATCTATCTATCTATCTATCTATCTATCTATCTATCTATCTATCTATCTATCCATCTATCCATCCATCCATCCATCCATCCATCCATCCTATCTATCTATCTATCTATCTATCTATCTATCTATCTATCTATCTATCTATCTATCTATCTATCTATCTATCTATCTATCTATCTATCTATCTATCTATCTATCTATCTATCTATCTATCTATCTATCTATGTTCGGCCCGTTCCCGTTAAAAATATAGATAGAATAGAAGAATAGATAGATTGATAGTAGAAAATATGATTGGAAGAGATCTATCTAAAGTAAACTTACCAAGATATCACGAACAGCCAATAAATGGTGGGCGGTGGGTTGACTGCAGAGTACTGCAAACGATATGCAACTAACTTTCTCTCACAAAAAATTACTTTTTTTTTTAAACGAACGAAAATCGCAGGCCCGTCCTACATTCTGCCCTTCTTCTCTATTTCCTCTCATACATTCTTTCATTCAACATCTCTTATGAAGCAATTCTTTGACAACAAAAAATACCCAATGTGGGTGTAAAGCGCCATACATATGAGAATGTTTAAAAAAAAAAAAAATTAATGTGCTGTTGAAGAAAAATAAAAAGATGAGTTAGAAAATTTTCACTATTTAAATAGATGCATTATTTTTATGAAAACTATGAAAATGCCTTAAAGATTATATCCTTATTTATTATAACTCATATGCCTGTAAATAACTGTAGACAAAGAGTTTATAAATCTTTGAAAACAATGCAACAATCTATATATAAAATAATAGCAATGTTTTTAAAGGTTATACCCTTTGAAATAACTTTTCTTATGTTAAGCCCCTCCCCCCCCCCCCCTTGCTATATAGAAATGATAATGTAAATTTAAATGATTAAATCTTAGTAAGTAAATAGCTTTTAGTAAGTACAAAACTATGACAGTCGGTTGCATGGGAATGAAAAGAAGACGTGTAGAAAATTTCACCTCAATCGGATGGACCGTTCGCGAACGCATAAAGAACGGACCCACATACATACATACACTGTTTTTTATAGATATAGATAATACGTTTAAAATGACGCACAAACACTGGATACCTCAACTGTACACCTCTGGGCATCACGTAGATCTATAGACTGATGAGCCTACCTGGGTTCAGGACCAGTTGCACATTGTATTTGGTAAATTCGGCCACCACGCAAGCGACAGGACCGTCTGCTTGGACCTTGTAATGAAGAATGCGCAATTTACAAGTGAGACGCTATTGACGGGCCGACCCAGCAATCACGTGACTGGTCTACTCCAACGATCCCGTGTATTGAAGACGCTTTTCAGTCCAGACAAACAGTTCAGTCCTCTAGACAAACTTGCTAAATCATACCCTGTATCCGATCTACCTATCATGAATAGATATACTTATAGAGACCTTACTTGCTTGGGCCTCTGTCTTCTCTAATTATGCCGTACTGCTGCTGCTGCTGCTGCTGCTGCTGCTGCTGCTGCTGCTGCTGCTCCTACTACTACTACTACTACTACTACTACTACTACTACTACTACTACTACTACTACAGTAACTACCACTATTCCAACTACTATTACTATTACTACTAAAACTACTACAACGACTGCTACTGCCACTACTACTACTACTACTACTACTACTACTACTACTACTACTACTACTACTACTACTACTACTACTACTACTTTTGCTACTATTACTACTACTACAATTCCTACTACTTCTGACGAATTCGTCTTGCAGTTTCTCTCCCCTTGGATTTACCCGACAATGTTTAGTAGAATACTAATATTTACTTCTTGATAATATGCAGATGAGGGAAACCCCTTTCTCGTACTCTTTTCTAGAAGGTTTAATAATATTCTACGTTGATTCGTGGAAAAGGATTTTTCTGTCAAAACACGCAATACGCGGGGCAAATTTGAATAACGTTGCTCAGGGATAAGCTATACTAGAAAGCTCTGAAATTACATACATTCCGTAGATCATGCACATTCTCAAGTCCTCGAGAATTGGAACAATCGGAAGCACGCCTACTAATCTAGAATAGTCTTTAGTGTGTGCAGACGACAACTGAGAAAGCATCTCTTCTCTACTGGGAATCTGTTTCTATAATAGTCGTATTTCGTAGATTTCTACGGACAGTGAACTCTACCTAGATCCGTAATGGAAACTGTGTTCTGTATCTGAAAGTATATGCGATTTATTCACTTTATTATAAATTAAATGATAAATAAACACAACATTCCTGACAGTCACGTGAATGCTAGAACCGGTCAAAGCCAGTTGAGTCTGACACACATAGATCAGCTGTGAGTGGTACACCCTTTAGACCAGTGGTTCCCAAGCTTTTTAAACAGAGGGCCATATCTACTATTTTCAGTAGTTATGCGGGCCACAACATTATAAAATTATAAAAATCGTGCAATATCATTCTTACATTTCTTAACTTTCGTTAACAATATTCTAAAACTTTAAAGGCAGTCAGTGTCATTACTACACTCCTGTCATTTAAAAAAAAAAAAATCAAAAGTTCATGTATCAATACATTTTTAATCAGTTTCGAAAATCGCTATTAATGTAATTAATTTATAATTGTAACTGTTCTTCATAACCAGTTTCTTAAGTTCAGATGCTAGTTTATCAATGTTTGGGCACAAATCTGTCGTGTTGAACGCTGCTTGTCTTTTATAACGGTCATTGTGGAAAATGGAGTGAGACAAGGATGTGTGCTCTCTCCTCTGTTATTTAATATCTACATGGACAGAATATCCAAAGAAGCAAGCCTTTACAGAACAGATTCAGAAAATTTAGAACATCTTCACTCCAGATGAAACAACTGATCCACAGGTCATTAACTTTTATTTGCAGACGATCAGTGCCTGTTTTACAACGATGAGGGACAAACTACATAATCAAATTAATAATCTGAGTTCAACATGCAGCAGATACAATGTGAGTATAAATACAGCCCAAACCGAATTAATGCAAGTTAGCAGATCGCCTGGTCCACTAAGTATACAGATAAATAGCACACATCTGTAACAAGTTAAATAGTTCAAATATCTTGAAAGTATGATCACAGAAGATGGCAGATTGGACAGAGAAATCGAAATCAGATGTCAAAATACTAGTGCACTTACTTATCAAATACCATCCATACTGAAACATCCAAATATACCAATGTCCACAAAAACGACAGATAATAAACAGCATGTTCGCACCAACCGTACGCTGCCAATCTCAAACTTGGACTTTATCCAAATTACACTTTCGCTAAAATGAACGCCTGCGAGATGAGATGCCTGAGGAGAGCTGTCAACTTAACAATCCGAGACCGAGTAAGAAATACTGTTATCAGACAGACATTGGGATCAACATCTTGTGCCACATTTAGTGAAAGATATTAGATCAAGTGGTTTGGCCATGTCATTAGAATGCAACACCATCAATTACCATCACTGGACTTACATCAAAGATCAACTACGACGAGTCCAAGACAAAAATGGATTGATGACATCAAAGATATTGTACAACCACACGGAATGAGACTATCCAGTGCCGCCCATCAGGCGCTGGAGCACATGCCTCCCCATGACGCTTGACGGCAAAAGTGGAAGATAAAGACGATGATGATGATGATGCTGATGATGATGATGATGATGATGATGATGATGATGATGATGATGATGATGATGATGATGATGATGATGATGATGATTGCGGAAAATGACTGATTGCATCTTGAAGTAGAACCAAAACGACAAATGTATTTCTGTGCGAATGAACGCAAGTGTTCAAATTGTTCAACAGGACAATAGTCGCCAAAATGAAATCATATGATCAGCTGAAGTTGAAGTAGGCAGCTCCAGAAATTTACAACTCAGTGCAGAATTGCATTTCAAATCAATTACTTCGTGCTGAAGGTTTTGCTGTAATTGGTAGAGCTTGGCATCGAACGGATTTATGAAGAATGAAGAGAGTAACATTAGCCTCCTCTATTGTGAACTCTTGAAATCTTGACTGAAAGATATCCAGAAGACGTTCAACTTTTACTTTGCACTGTAAAAAGTCACATTTCATTTCCACCACAAGCGTCTTCAGAGTTGGAAACGCCTCTAAAGTCCCTTCAGTCAGATGTCCGATAAACCGTCGTTCTGTAATTTTAAATGAAGAAATGTCATCGCACAAATTTGTGAATAGTTTGTGTTTTCCCTGGATCCTCGCATTTATAGGGTTTAAATGAGACGTGATGTCAACCAAAACTGCCAGGTCATTAAGCCAGTCATCGTTCAGCAGGCATTCCCGTTCTGTAGGCAATTCATTTATTTCAGACAGAAACAGATAGACACTATTTTTCAGTGCCCAGAAATGAGACAGAACTTTCCATTTAAATAGCCATCTGACATCACAGTGTAACAGTAGCTCACCGTATTCTCTTTCAGGTCTGATAGAAACTGTTTGAACTCACGCTTGCTCAGCGTTTTACTTCGAATTTTTTCACACATCTCATAACAACATCCATGACATGTTTCAGATGTAATGTCTTTCCACACAGAGGTTCTTGGTGAATGATTCAATGATATTTTAATTTAGTGCGGCCAAGAAACTGTTCCAATAATGCTAGACATCCAGACTTTTTATCCGTCAATCCCGAAGCACTGTCGGTGCATACACTGTCCAATTTGGTCCATTCTATGTTGTTTTTTCTCTAAACACAACTTCAGAGTTTCAAACAGATCAGTCCCTTTGGTAGTTGCATGCATCGATTCAAGTCCTAGAAGTTCTTCAATGACTTCAAACTTATCTTTAATTGCTCGAACAAAACCTGCTACCTGAGCTGTGTCAAAAATGTCAGTGGATTCATCAATTGCCATTGAAAAACAATTTACAATTTTTGATATGTGCTGCTACTTGACGATGAACATCGTTGAATAATTCTTCAACTCGCCTGGCCATAGTATTATTAGACAAAGGAATCTGATCAAATTTTGTTTCACACTTTTTAATCACCAAGCATTCTAGCAGCAATTTTAAGCGAAGGCTTGATTATTTCTTCTGCATCGGTGAACGGCTTCTTTTTGCGAGCCAACAGAAGAGCGACTTCGTACGACGCAACAACAGCACTCTTGTTCTGTTCGCTAGCCTTGGTGAAAAATGACTGCTGCCTGGTCAGAGAACTTTCTTTTTTTAGCTATGAAATCTTTCTTAACTCCGAATTGATCAAATATTGAGCATTTATATCTGAATGTGTGGTCGTGAAGAATCTTTCCAGATTAATTTATTTAAAATTTTGTGATAATAGAAACACAAAATCCGCAGATTAAGCAAACTGATTTACCTCCACGGCTAGGCATAAACATAAATTTCCCCTTAAAATCCTCGTTGAATTCATGACAAGCAACGTCTTCACATTTTCGCTTTTTACCATTGTTTCTTTTTAGATTTTCCACACTCATGTTTATAGGCTATAACGGTAAATTTTTATTTGAAAAAATCTATTTTCAGCACATTACTACTGACTCTGTTGAACAGTTGTAACAGATGACAACATGGCGCCTTGCACACTCTTACTGGTCGGCAAGGCTGGGATATGGAAACTTCATAACGTTTCGTTGCGAACTGAACAGGCGCATTCGATAATATCTGAGCATAACAACCACGAGCAGAGTAAATTATCGCACGCCAACAGAGCACTCCGAGTGCATTTTTTAAATTATTAAAATATATTATATTAAACAACGAGGCCTCGCGTGCCACTTTCTGACAGCTGGCGGGCCACAAGTGGCCCGCGGGCCGTGGTTGCAGGAACCTCTGCTTTAGACCTACCACATCTTACACTTACTAAAAAGCAAACAGCTATAATTCCATAATTTAAAAAAAAGAATACTGTAATAATTAAACTATTCCTAACGAATAGGGGGTTTAATTTAAATCCAAACTCGGCATAGTTTGCTACATTCTGATAGTCAGATTCAATGTCACAATATGTTATGTAGGTACACGCTCACCACATGAAATCTATCCATCTGGTGACGCTACACTAAGATATTGTAGGAATGGGTCTTAGGGAATTGGTGGTACAGAATAGCTCAACGGTAATGCCTTCCTCTAGTACTATATATTATGAGCAGACACCATTGAACTAAGGCAACGCACAGACTTATTAACTGTTAATAAATGGATGGGGCGTCTTCATTATATAAAAGATGTATCCTGCTCTATCAAAAGGGAAGGGGTAAGCCATATCATCCAGTAATAAGAAAGGAGTTATAAATAAAACATATGTACTTACCTCTGCTCAAGAAGGGAAATACTTCTTAAAAGGTTAGGTGAGACATAACAATTACAGAGTGGTATAATAGGGTTCAGGAACCTGACTCCAGAAAAGTTGCAGCACCAGGTAGACTTGATGACAAACCAGACCAATGTTCAAGTCTAGACCACTGACTATAAGGGGACCGTTTTGTTTGGACTGATACAAATACCACCCTGGAGTTATGTTTATTTCAGGTCCTCCCAATATTGTTGATTGAAGTTACAAGGTATCCTCAAGAATTGCTCTATTTGAATGTCCATCGACATCACTTCAAACTGGAAGAATATAGTTCTTTTGACATAAAGAACTACTGATGTCATTGAGGATCCTAAAGAATTGTTCTATTTGACCGTTCATTGACATCAGTTCAGGATGGCAGACTAATAGATCTTTTTGAAATGAATACTCAGATTCCTTGATTTGCTAAACGAACTTTATAATAATGATGTGCATTGACTAATTGCTTTCAGTGAAGATATAGATATTATCAACCAGGAATCTACGTCTTGAACCATTAATAATCTAGTATACCTACCTCTGAAAAGAACCTCTGTAACCACATATCAACTTGTTTCCTCAAGTATGTTCAATGTCAGAATGAATGGTGTACCACCCGAAAGAAAGGAAGTTGAAATATTGGCTACAAAGTCTTGCTGAAGTTATCCTCATCCTTGGAGTGGAGATTTTGAAGGAGTCTACTATAATCAAAGGTCAAGTATGTGTCGCCCGGCCACACGGACAGACATTTTAAAATCCCAGTCTATGACGAGATCTCACTTAAAAGCATCTGAATACACCTTCGCCATCAAATGTCTCATCCCCTGTTAGGATCTATCCCTATTGTACAAACGTTTCTATGTGTGTGTTCCGGTATGTTGTGTTAATTAATATTTTGGAAACTAGAGGTAACCTGGTTCCATACCAGAATAGAGTGGACGCAGTGATGTATGTTGTATTCCTGAATCAAGGAAGTCGGCAGGATTAACAGTTGACTTGAACTAGAGTAGATAAAAGTTATTATCTGTACAGTATTTCCACCAAAACATAAATACTGTTACATTACTAATACTACTATTCTTGCTACTAATACTACTACTACAACTACTAATACTATAACTACAACACCAGCAACAAAAACAACAACAACAACTACTACTACTACTACTACTACTACTACTACTACTACTACTACTACTACTACTACTACTACTACTACTACTACTACTACTACTACTACTACTACTACTACTACTAGCATTACTACTAAAACTACAATTTCAACTACTATTGCTGCTGCTGCTAATACTACTACTACTACTACTACTACTACTACTACTACTACTACTACTACTACTAATACTACTACTACTACTACTACCACTACCACTACTACTACTCCTACTACTACTACTACTACTACTACTACTACTACTACTACTACTACTACTACTACTACTACTACTATTGCTGCTACTACTACTACTATTCCTACTACTACTACTACTTCTACTGCTACTATTACTACTACTACTACTACTACTACTACTGCTGCTGTTGCTGCCGCTGCTGCCACTGCTGCCGCTTCTGCCGCTGCTGCCGCTGCTGCTATTAATACTACTTGTCGGTTCTAGACTAATTTAATCTCAATTCTTATAGAAGAAACAGACTCACCTGTCTGACTTACTCTGCCAGTAGTGTCAGTGACATTTCTTTTAAATCAAATTGACTTATTCCAAAATGTTTACTACTATTTGTATAGAAGAAATGACTCATTATATGTCTGTTATATGCATTTTACAGAGCAAACTGACTCATTCTATGTCTGTCATAGACATTGCTTATAGAATAGATTTACTCATTATATGCCTGATAACAACATGTCACATAGCGCAAACTGACATACCATACGCATCGAAAAGAACACTTCATTGCTGTAGGGTATATTTAGTTACATTATCGTTGTCGATGCCATAGTTTTAGAAAATTAAAGACAAAAGCAGAGCTTTAATAATAGAAAAGACGGAATTAAATTCAAAATAATATATCTGGATTGTCTCCAGACGAAGTTACATATAATGATATTAATTCGGGGAAGGTGCGTACGTGCATTTAGGCCCATTAACAGAATAGGGCAACCTAATTCGAAAGTGTATTGATCAACGTCTTATTCAATGTGTTCCTCTCATTAGAAACCAATTTCGACATGTTACACAGAACTATGTTGCTCACATGTCTGTAAATCCTGGACAATTAGTATAGTAGTAGGCCTCTTTCAGTCCTGTAGGACTATAGAGTTGTGCCGCTGGGAGGGACCTGACAGCACCGCTGGTGAAGGTGTTGTCCAATGCGAGAGTCACAATTTCTGGCAGTTTCCGCATTTATAAAACGAAGCGAAGCAGGTCCCGCAGTAAGTGACTGCATTTTGTGCGTGTGCCTCATATCCTCAGTTTGTTGTATCAGATTGTGCTCAAAGAGCACCAGCCCGTTTCGTACATCTCTAATCCAGGAACATTTGTATGTTGCAACTCTTTCTCAAGTGTCTGGATCTATGCCAAGGGTTTTCATATCTTGTTAACACAATCCATCCTTATATGCCATTTAGATTCTTCCGGTTTTCCTCTTCCCTTTGGCTAGTTCTCCGTATAGGCGATCTTTAGGAATACGATCATCCTCAATTCGAGATGCGTTGCCCAATCACCGGAGGCGTCTCTGCTTGAGAAGGGAGTGCACTCTGGTAATATCCACTCGTTCAAGCACATGTTTGTGTGATGTTCTTACCACAATATGCCCGGATACGCCTCAGACATCTCATGTGGAAGGAATTCAACATTCGTTCCTGTCTTGAGTACAGGGTCCAGGATTCAGACCCATAGAGTAGTGTACTAACAATAGAAGCTTTATTTACTTGAACTTGTGTACGCTCTGTTAGTCAGTTGTTCTCCCAGTCTCTCTTAGCATTGGAAGTGTTATGGCGTCTGTTAATGCGTCTGTCGATTTCTTTCTCTAAGCAAAGATTATCTGATATTATCTACCCCAAATAAACGAACTCATGGACAACATTCAATTCCTAATTAGAAATATTGATTGTCGGTACTGATTTGTCTTTCCAGCAGAGATGAAATATTGCATAAAAGTTATGTACTCAATATAAAATAACACAAAGTAATGCAGCTTTACAGAACATAAATTACGAAACATACAGGACGTTGCGGCGACTAGACTTTATCAGCAAATAAATACATACACAAAAAAGCAATATATAGCCACGGAGAAGACCTCCCAGTGACTACATTAAGGCATAAGGACGGGATGAGAAGAATAAAACGATGACAAAAAATGAGAGTAATGAAGAGAAAATGAAAATATGAAAAACAATTTTTGCTACTTATCTCAGACTCCCAGGCAGTACAACTACTTGCGCGAATCTCTTTTATACATAGCCGTGGGAGTCTGTGGGTCAAGGGGACCGGAGTAGGGGATGATACCCGTGTAGTGGGTGGTAACGGTTCAGTGAAAGTCCCAGGTAAATGAGTGGAAGTAGTACATGAAAAAAGGGGGGGGGGGGGGAGAGAGGTAATCCGCCTTACCCCTCCCCCCTTTTTTTTTTTTTCCAGAAAAGATTTGTGGTCGGAGCCAACCCTGGTGTTGAAATCCCCCAGGATAAAATGAAGTTGCGTCTCTGGTGTTTCACTGACCACTGTACTATGTTCGTCATAAGACTTACCTTTTAGATTCTGATGCGGTTAGTGTTGGGGCGTAAACGCTTATAATACTAACTGGGCCTGCCTCTGTCTGGAGTTGGGGCTTCAGTATTCTTTCAATGCCATCATTTGGTGGTATTATGGACTTTAGTAGCTTATTTCTGATAGCAAAGCTAACTCCATGCTCTCTGGTCTCTCCGCACGGCCTACCATACCAGTAGAAAGTGAAGTCCCTCTACTTGATGTTTCCAGATTCTGAGACGCTGGTCTCTTGCAGGGCGACTATGTCAATCCCCAGTCTGAGAAGTTCGTTGTTTATCACTGCTGTTTTACGGGCATCGACAATCTCATTTAGATTGTCTGAGATGCTAGGGTTCATGGTTCTTACGATCCATGTTCCCAGCCTTAGGGCAGGTTGTTTATTTTTGCGTGTTGCTAGGTGTATAATTTGCGATCCATGTGTCAGGAGTTTGTCCCTAAGCTCCACACATCCTCGGGAGCAGATGAACCGTGGCGAGAAAATATCTTATTGACTATGGGATGCCCAGCTTAGGCTGGCGGTAGCTGTCTAGAGAGATACAATGATCTCTCTCACCGCCAGAAGTAACCCCTGGCGCCTTGCTCTACGCCATTCGAGACTAAGACTTATAACCGGTAACTGTCGCTTCCCGTGTTGTGTCGCCGCTGTTACACGGCGCTGAAGTGACCTCTCCAGGACACAAGACTGGGCAATGGAATGCGGAGAACCAGCTGTTGCCCAGTAGCAGGTTCCCCCTCTCCACGTCACCGATGTTGACCAAGGGAAAGGCAGTAGCCAATGTAACTTGACATCGGTGCAGTAGCAGGAGTTGCCACCACTATGTTGTGTACAACATGAAATTGCCTTAGGGACTCCATCTTTGGATTTGTCCTCAGGGTTTACTCCCGAAGCCTTTCCCATCTGGGTATACCCGAAAAGCAGCGGAGGTAAGAAATTTAGTTTTCTCTCTTAGAGGGGATACCAACAATGCCTGTATCAATCATGTCCCGCTTACACACATCTTTGTATCGTAGTAGAGGCCGACCCTGAGATCTCCTACCCGTCTGTAATTCACCAAAAAAGATGTCCTTTGGTATTCTACCATCATCCATCCTCCTAACGTGTCCTATCCATCTAAGTCTACGAAGACTGAGCATGGAATACACCGTCACACAACCTGATCTTTCCAATACTTCAGTATTTGTGATTTTGTCTTGCCACTTAATACCAAGTATTCTTCGCAGACACCGCATATGAAAGCTGTTTAAATTTTTCTCTTGGTGTGAGTAAGTTGTCCAGGTTTCACTGCCATAAAGAAGAGTACTAAGGACACAGGCTTGGTAGACGAGGACTTTTGTTTTGGCAGTAAGCTTCCTGTTCTCCCAGACTATTTTTGCTAACATGTTCATTGTTGTTGCTGCCTTGCCAATCCTGATGTTGATTTCCTGATCGAGGGATAATTTGCTATTAACCTCTGATCCTAGATATGTAAAATGGTCTACTATCTCCAGTTCGGCGTCGTCAATAAAGATTGATGGTACACCATGTGCACCTTGTGACATAATCTGTGTCTTCTTTTTGTTAATTGTTAAACCAAATTCAGAACAAGCATTGGACAATGCATGTAGATGATGTTGTAATTCTTCCTCAGAGTGGGTCGTAATCGCAGCATCATCCGCAAAAAGCAACTCTCTGATTAGTACCCTGCTAATTTTGGTCTTGGCCTTCAATCTCTGAGCATTATAGAGGCCACCATCTGAGCGTGAGTGAATGTATATACCGTCATCCTGATCACGAATGGCATATTTCAGTAGAAGTGAAAAGTATATCCCAAAGAGGGTGGGGGATAGTACACAACCTTGCTTAACTCCACTCTTGATTTCAAACTCTTCTGAAGTTGAGCCACCAAACTTGATTATACCTTTCATGCCTGTGTGGAACGATTCCACAATGGACAGAAGAGTTGGTGGGCAGCCAATCTTCTTTAGTGCTTTAAACAGACCCTCACGACTGACCAAATCGAATGCCTTTGTGAGGTCAATGAAGGCAATAAACAGTGGCTGATTTTGTTCCCGGCATTTTTCTTGCATCTGTCGCAATGAGAATATCATATCAATGGTAGACCGGTTCTGACGGAAGCCGCACTGTGATTCGGGGTGGACTTGATCTCCCAGGACTTGAAGTCTGTGCAGGACAATTCTGGCAAATACTTTCCCAACAATACACAGAAGTGAGATACCCCTATAGTTGTTACAGTCGCTCCGATCTCCCTTGTTCTTGTACAGCGTTATGATGTTTGAATCTTTGAAATCCTGTGGGACTTGTCCTTCTCGCCAGCATAGCTCTATTAGCTGGTGGATCTGTAGAGCGAATGTGTCTTGCCCACTCCTGATTACCTCTATTGGAATCTCATCCTTACCTGGAGCCTTGCCAGATGCAAGCTCATTTATAGCACACTTAACGTCTGTTATAGTGGGAAGTGTGTCTAGGTGGTCAAGAGTTGGCATGGCCTCTATGGCGTTGAGGGGATCATCTGCTAGCTTGGTCTCACTTGAGTAAAGCTCTAAATAGTGCTCGACCCATCTATCCATCTGCTGTTTCTTATCAGTGATGATTTCTCCAGTCAAGGTTTTCAGCGGTGCACTTCTTTTGATCATTGGACCACAGGCTTTCTTTATCCCTTCATACATGCTTCTGATGTTTCCCTTATCACTTGCGATTTGAATGGACTCACATAACTTGATACAATAGTCATTCGCACACTGCCTGGCAGCCTTTTGTACATCCTTCCTCGCTTGCTTCAGCTCACTCAGAGTGTTACGCGTTGGTCTTTCCTTGTTTCTTAAGAGAGCTATCTTCTTTTTATCAATCAAGGGCTGCAGTATCTGGCTGTTTGCCGCAAACCAGTCCTGCCTCTTATGATCCACAGTGCCGTAAACCCCTACCGCTGTTTTATAAATAGTTTCCTTAAGTTTACTCCATTTATCATTTACTATACAATTTTCTGATGTATCATTGAAAGTGTCTTCAAGTTGCTGTTGAAATTCAAAGCATTTTCCAGGATCGTGAGTGTTAGTAATATTAATCCTGGGGCTAGACTTGTGTTTAGCTGTGTAGATTCTCTTTGGTCTCAGTCTAACTCTTGCAACAACCAAAGAATGATCTGTATCACAGTCAGCACTGTGGTAACTTCGAGTTAATGATGTATGGTTCAGAACTGGGGTGCACTGGGGTGAACTGGGGTGCACAAAACTATAACATTCCGATCTGTTCTAGCAGAGGACAACAAGACATTTAACTCCACACTGGGTTTTCCTGACGAAAAATCATTCTGTATTCACTCATTTACCATAGTCATGAACAGAATATGAGGCGTTTCGCTACAAGAGTAAGACATGTCAACATGGTAGATATGCTTGCAGATATACAAATTGATGGGAAAGACATTAGATTAATTTTTTTTTTTTAAACTATTTTTTGGAAACAACAAGCTGCCTTAAGAATTAATAATGAAGTGGGACAATATCAGCCTATTAAGAGAGCAGTTAGGCATCGATTTGTAATGTCGCCAGATCTTTTTTTTCTCCTATACAGTGAAAATATTTTTAGAAATGTAGAAGATATAATGGAATCAGTATTGGAGGACGAAACTTCAATAACATTAGATGTGCAGATGATATAGTATTGATTGCAGACAATGAGCAGGATCTGCAACAATTATTAGATTCGGCTGTTGCTCACAATGCACAGCTGGGGTTAGAATTAAATTGTAAAAAGACACAGATTATGGTCGTCAATAAGAAGAACGAAATACTACAATGTAATATACAAGCAAATGGGAATATTCTTCAACAAGTGAATCTGTACATTTATCTCGGAACAGTCATAACATCAGATGGGAGATGCTTTGAAGAGATTAGAACAAGAATCGCCATGGCGAAAGTAGCCTTTAGCCAGATGAAAAACATACTGGTCAATAAAATGATGTCAACTGAAACGAGAAAAAGAGTGTTGAGGTGCTACATAGAGCCTGTTCTTTTTTATGGATATGAAGCTTGGACAATGAGCAGTCAAGCTGAAAAACATCTGATGGCTGCAGAAATGTGGTTTCTGAGGAAAATGCAAAGAATACCATAGACAGACAGAAAAATCAATGACCAAGTACTACAGGAGACATATGAAAATCATGAACTGATTAGAGAAATTAACGTAGAAAGTTAAAAAATTTTGGACATGTTATGAGAAGAAATGAATTGGAGAACTTAGTGACAACTGACAAGATCGAGGGGAATAGACCAAGGGGAAGACCGAGAAGTAAATACCTGGATGGCTTGGCAACATGGCATGGTCGAGACAGAAACACTGAGCTGATCCACGACTCTGGTGATCGAGTGAAATGGCGAGTCATGACCGCCCACGCTTTCCGGCATGGCACATGATTGATTGATTGGTTGTATACGGCGATATACGAAGAAGTATACTGTCTCATTGTGGCGCCAAGGCTCTTTGTGTTAACGATTATGTTGATGACGAGTGATGGTGCTTTTGCATCATTCTGTTAATAGGTAATATTTGGATTTAGTTTATGCATCTGCTCATTTGAAGTCAAGAGGCCAGCACAAAGAAGTTGAATTTTTGAGGGGTGTGCAAATTAGATACCCCTGAATATTAATAATGCAGTACCATAAATTAGTCTTGACGTATGTGATGTTGCACATTTTACTGCTATAGTATCTGTGACATATTCTGTGTTATCAATATGTTAATAACGAGTGTACTTTCGCCTTGAACTTGACATGGACATATATGAGTTAAGATTAGTACGAAAGAATGAGCTTGTGGAACTCATCATTGCTGTTGCAAGCATGTAGGCTTGTGACAATGATAATAATGACAAATATTGTTTTGAATATCATCATCATCATGATGATTGTGATGATTGTGTTATGTTCCTGCCGTACAGGGTGTATCCTTTAATACTGATGTCAGAGTTAGCTCACCCGATCGTGGCTGATCTCCGAAGAATGCTCTGGACTGCTAGGATATTAGGTGAGATTTTCTTCCTCTAGAAGTCGATACACCGACTCGGCTCCAGACTCGGTAGATGTCCCCTGTTTAGATGGTGGTGGCTGGTATGTTTGTCAATTTAATTGACTTGACACTCGTGACCTCCCTCTTAACCCGATGGGTAAAGCAAATGTCTATGATTACTGTCGGGGAAGCACGAAGGTGACCTGAGCTCATGTTGACAATAACGGAACCATTGAAACCAAATGTCAATCGCAATAGGCACCGTTGACCAGAATTTGACCCAGGGACCTTAAACAGTCAAGCATAGAGTTCATAAAGTTCATAGACTTTTGGTCCGTAGACCTGATGGTCTGATTGGATCAAACAATCTCATAGCCGCCATGGTTGGAATTTAAATGAGACAATCACGGGTTACCTTGAGAGCGATGCCACTGAGCGGTGCTGGTTATTCCATTGCTGACACTTGTCCATGCGTCAACCAGGAGAGTATAGGCAACATGACGTGGGCCCTCTTTCTTTAGCTGGGCCTAAATCAAATCAAATCAACTTTATTAGGGTCACAAATTGGGCGCGCAGGCCCGTCTTACATTCGGCCCTTCCAATCACTCGTCTTTCGTTCATCAAGAGCATTATACATTTACATAGGAAGAAAAATAAACATTGTGAAATGCATGTTGTAAACATAAACAAGGCAAATTACCATGTTATGAGGCCCATCTCCCACCTACCCATACATCACCCCACCCACACACACCCCCACCTACCCACACAAATACCAAGGGACACATACATACCCCACCAACCGACCCATCCCCCACCCACACACACTGCCCTCACCTGTTCCCCCCACCAAAACACACTCGCCACCCACAAACATTCCCCGACCAACCCACACATCCCACGCCCACCCACATACACATCCTAACCCACACATCTTCTCCCCACCCACACCTCAAACCACCCATCCCCCAGCCTCATCTCCATCGACCACATATTCCCCACCCACGCACACAATCCCCCACCAACCCACACATCGCACATCCACTCACACATCCCCAAAACATACACACATCCCCACCAACTGACATCTCCCTACCCCCCCCCACATCTCCCTAACCACCCATACATCCCCAATCCACTCACACACACACACCCCACCACCCACACATACATCCCCCACCCACCCACACACGCCGTAACCCAATCCCCCACCCACCCACACATGCCTTAACCCACTCCCCCACCACACAATCCCCCACCCGCACATAACATACATCCCCTACCACGCAATATTCCCAACCCACGCACCGCACACAAACATATCCCTCACCAACGCATCCCACACCCACATACGACCACACATCTCCATCTACACACCACACACATATCCCCCACTCACTTACCACACAATATTCCCACCCACACCCACACAGATACCCTTACCCATCCACCCCACATACCCCCACCCACACACCACAAAAATCCCCATCCACTCACACATACCTGACCCACACAATATCCCCAACCAACACACGACACACCTCTCCCCACTCACACACGCATTCCCTACCGGTCTACCAACACACACTCACTCACGCACACATCCTCCAATACGCACCCACACACTCCCACCCACCCACTCCCAACCAAACATCTGTCGATCACAATACCCTTACCCACACACATCCTCCACCCACTAACGCATCCCACCCCGACACATACACATCCCTCACCCACCAACACATCCCTAAGCCACTAACACACCCCACCCACACATTCCCCATCCACGCACACATCTCCCACCCACACACCCCCATCACCCACACATACTTCCACCACCCTCCACACATCCCCTACTCATCCACACATATACCCCACCCATGCACACATTCCCCGCACCCATCACACACTATCCCCCACACCACACACTATCCCCCACCCACACACATATCCTCACCCATACCACCACAAACATACCCCCCAATCACACACCATGCACACATCCCCCACCAACACACCGCACACATATCTCAAACCCACACACCATACACTTCTTTCCACCCGCCCTTGCATCCCCAATCCACCCAACAGAATCCACTACCCATACAACCCCACCACCCAAACATACTTCCTCAAACCATCCACACATCTCCCCCACATATACACACATCCCCCGCACCCGTCCCATACACATATCCTCCATCCATACACACATCCCCCACACCCATTCCCACACCCCTACTTTCACCCCCACACATCCATCCATACATCCCACCAACACCCACAAATATCACTACCCACCAAATCCCACACACTCCAACCCATCCAAACGCATACCCCCACACACACATCTCCCACCCACACATATCCCCACACACAGACACATCCTACACACACACTCACACCTCCTCACATCTAGACACATACAAAATGTCTCAAGTTAGCATTGAAACTAGTATGAACAAACTCCCACACTTTACTCACACACATACACTGACAATTGTCATGAGCAGTCTCATCAAAATGTTAAACATGGAGAAAAATGTGTACATAAAAAGTATGTGACGAAAAAATAGTGATGATCCCACACACAGAGAAGACAGGCACACACACACACATACACACACACACACACACACACACACACACACACACACACACACACACACACACTCACACACACATTCACTCTCACGCTCACTCATTCTGTCTCTCATTCACACTCACTGACTCTCTCACTCAAACTACAGTAAAGAAAATGAGTTTACATTATGCATGATAAAATCAAATGGTATTTAACTGATAATATGACAGATGAGAACACACAAACATATGGATTCGCGTGTTACATAACATGCGTGTTACATGACATGCATCTGCTCAGCTCTCTCTCTCTCTCTCTCTCTCTCTCTCTCTCTCTCTCTCTCTCTCTCTCTCTCTCTCTCTCTCTCTCAGTGTATTCTTTCATATACACACACTCACACGCATGCGCGCGCTCACACACACACACACTAACACATCAACTCTCCCACTGTCTCACTCTCTCACACACAATCCTTCACACACACACACAGTCAAATCTCAATCACACTCTCTCACACATACACATACGCATGAACGCATGCACGCACGCACACACTCCCTCAATCACTGATACACATACACGTACGAATGCATGCACTGACACATTCCCCCACCATTTCTCGCTCAATCACTCTCTCCACACACACGCTTGCACGTGGGCACACACACATTCACTCTCTCACTCTCTCTGACACCAACTTTCACTCTCTCTCTCTCTCTCTCTCTCTCTCTCTCTCTCTCTCTCTCTCTCTCTCTCTCTCTCTCTCTCGCTCCCATATGCACACATATATATAGTGAACAATTATAGTTAAACAATTATAATGAACAATTATACTGAACAATTATACTGAACAATTATACTGAACAATTATACTGAACAATTATACTGAACAATTATACCAGTAAACAAATTTTGGTGGCATATAGTCGGTATGGATTAAGTATTGAAAGAGTTTTCGGTTAAATGTGTAGGGACTCATTGGAGCTTTCAGATCTGGACGCTGGACGAGAGGTTACTCGGTTTCAGATTCGTTTAACACATAGAAATGACTGTGACCAACTTCTGCCGACACTGTCGAGTGCCTTTGAGACCCATACTTTGAATGCCATAGAGACAATTTACAGCCAGTTTCTCCAGACGTCCTTAGAACAGCCTAACAGGGAAACAAAGAAACTAGACCACTAGTTCCCCATCTACATGTCAACACCGTTTTTGTGTGTGTGGTGCGCAGCGTTCTTTTCCCGTGCAACTTGGTGCTTACTGTGCTACACTCTTCTTTTGTGAACTCATTGGCACCTTTCCGTCTTGACAGACGATAGTTTGGTACACTGTGCTTCAAAAAGGCTTAATAACTACGATCCATGGCGGTGGCGAGTGTGGCTGATAAGGCCAATTCTTGCTGCAAATGTTTGCCCACAGTAGGTGCATGTGAAAACATAGTCACTTCCACCATTTTGCACCATCTTACGTCTCTCACGCTCTGTGTGTGCTTTATCTGCAATCATTTTCTCCTTTGTCTTTATTCCATTTCTGATAGTTGCCCTCCATGCAACACGTTCAGCGGCGACGTGCTCCCAGTGTGCATTATCAATGCCTGTATCAATCATGTCCCGCTTACACACATCTTTGTATCGTAGTAGAGGCCGACCCTGAGATCTCCTACCCGTCTGTAATTCACCAAAAAAGATGTCCTTTGGTATTCTACCATCATCCATCCTCCTAACGTGTCCTATCCATCTAAGTCTACGAAGACTGAGCATGGAATACACCGTCACACAACCTGATCTTTCCAATACTTCAGTATTTGTGATTTTGTCTTGCCACTTAATACCAAGTATTCTTCGCAGACACCGCATATGAAAGCTGTTTAAACGTTTCTCTTGGCGTGAGTAAGTTGTCCAGGATTCACTGCCATAAAGAAGAGTACTAAGGACACAGGCTTGGTAGACGAGGACTTTTGTTTTGGTAGTAAGCTTCCTGTTCTCCCAGACTCTTTTTGCTAACATGTTCATTGTTGTTGCTGCCTTGCCAATCCTGATGTTGATTTCCTGATCGAGGGATAATTTGCTATTAACCTCTGATCCTAGATATGTAAAATGGTCTACTATCTCCAGTTCGGCGTCGTCAATAAAGATTGATGGTACACCATGTGCACCTTGTGACATAATCTGTGTCTTCTTTTTGTTAATTGTTAAACCAAATTCAGAACAAGCATTGGAGAATGCAGATAGTATATGTTGTAATTCTTCCTCAGAGTGGGTCGTAATCGCAGCATCATCCGCAAAAAGCAACTCTCTGATTAGTACCCTGCTAATTTTGGTCTTGGCCTTCAATCTCTGAGCATTATAGAGGCCACCATCTGAGCGTGAGTGAATGTATATACCGTCATCCTGATCACGAAAGGCATATTTCAGTAGAAGTGAAAAGTATATCCCAAAGAGGGTGGGGGATAGTACACAACCTTGCTTAACTCCACTCTTGATTTCAAACTCTTCTGAAGTTGAGCCACCAAACTTGATTATACCTTTCATGCCTGTGTGGAACGATTCCACAATGGACAGAAGAGTTGGTGGGCAGCCAATCTTCTTTAGTGCTTTGAACAGACCCTCACGACTGACCAAATCGAATGCCTTTGTGAGGTCAATGAAGGCAATAAACAGTGGCTGATTTTGTTCCCGGCATTTTTCTTGCATCTGTCGCAATGAGAATATCATATCAATGGTAGACCGGTTCTGACGGAAGCCGCACTGTGATTCGGGGTAGACTTGATCTCCCAGGACTTGAAGTCTGTGCAGGACAATTCTGGCAAATACTTTCCCAACAATACACAGAAGTGAGATACCCCTATAGTTGTTACAGTCGCTCCGATCAGCCTTGTTCTTGTACAGCGTTATGATGTTTGAATCTTTGAAATCCTGTGGGACTTGTCCTTCTCGCCAGCATAGCTCTATTAGCTGGTGGATCTGTAGAGCGAGTGTGTCTTGCCCACTCCTGATTACCTCTATTGGAATCTCATCCTTACCTGGAGCCTTGCCAGATGCAAGCTCATTTATAGCACACTTAACTTCTGTTATAGTGGGAAGTGTGTCCAGGTGGTCAAGAGTTGGCAGGGCCTCTATGGCGTTGAGGGCATCATCCGCTAGCTTGGTCTCACTTGAGTAAAGCTCTAAATAGTGCTCGACCCATCTATCCATCTGCTGTTTCTTATCAGTGATGATTTCTCCAGTCAAGGTTTTCAGCGGTGCACTTCTTTTGATCATTGGACCACAGGCTTTCTTTATCCCTTCATACATGCTTCTGATGTTTCCCTTATCACTTGCGATTTGAATGGACTCACATAACTTGATCCAATAGTCATTCGCACACTGCCTGGCAGCCTTTTGTACATCCTTCCTCGCTTGCTTCAGCTCACTCAGAGTGTTACGCGTTGGTCTTTCCTTGTTTCTTAAGAGAAGCTATCTTCTTTTTATCAATCAAGGGCTGCAGTATCTGGCTGTTTGCCGCAAACCAGTCCTGCCTCTTATGATCCACAGTGCCGTAAACCCCTACCGCTGTTTTATAAATAGTTTCCTTAAGTTTACTCCATTTATCATTTACTATACAATTTTCTGATGTATCATTGAAAGCGTCTTCAAGTTGCTGTTGAAATTCAAAGCATTTTCCAGGATCGTGAGTGTTAGTAATATTAATCCTGGGGCTAGACTTGTGTTTAGCTGTGTAGATTCTCTTTGGTTTCAGTCTAACCCTTGCAACAACCAAAGAATGATCTGTATCACAGTCAGCACTGTGGTAACTTCGAGTTAATGATGTATGGTTCAGAACTGGGGTGCACTGGGGTGAACTGGGGTGCACAAAACTATAACATTCCGATCTGTTCTAGCAGAGGACAACAAGACATTTAACTCCACACTGGGTTTTCCTGACGAAAAATCATTCTGTATTCACTCATTTACCATAGTCATGAACAGAATACGAGGCGTTTCGCTACAAGAGTAAGACATGTCAACATGGTAGATATGCTTGCAGATATACAAACTGATGGGAAAGACATTAGATTAATTTAAAAAAAAAAAAAAAACTATTGTTGGAAACAAAAAGCTGCCTTAAGAATTAATAATGAAGTGGGACAATATCAGCCTATTAATAGAGCAGTTAGGCATCGATTTGTAATGTCACCAGAACTTTTTTTCCCTATACAATGAAAATATGTTCAGAAATGTACAAGATATAATGGAATCAGTATTGGAGGACGAAACTTCAATAACATTAGATATGCAGATGATATAGTATTGATTGCAGACAATGAGCAGGATCTGCAACAATTATTAGATTCGGCTGTTGCTCACAATGCACAGCTGGGGTTAGAATTAAATTGTAAAAAGACACAGATTATGGTCGTCACTAAGAAGAACGAAATACTACAATGTAATATACAAGCAAATGGGAATATTCTTCAACAAGTGAATCGGTACATTTATCTCGGAACAGTCATAACATCAGATGGGAGATGCTTTGAAGAGATTAGAACAAGAATCGCCATGGCGAAAGTAGCCTTTAGCCAGATGAAAAACATACTGGCCAATAAAATGATGTCAACTGAAACGAGAAAAAGAGAGTTGAGGTGCTACATAGAGCGTGTTCTTTTGAAGAAGTATACTGTCTCATTGTGGCGCCAAGGCTCTTTGTGTTAACGATTGATTATGTTGATGACGACTGATGGTGGTTTTGCATCATTCTGTTAATAGGTAATATTTGGATTATAGTTCATGCATCTGCTCATTTGAAGTCAAGAGGCCAGCATAAAGAAGTTGAATTTTTGAGGGGTGTGCAAATTAGATACCCCTGAATATTAATAATGCAGTACCATAAATTAGTCTTGACGTATGTGATGTTGCACATTTTACTGCTATAGTATCTGTGACATATTCTGTGTTCTCAATATGTTAATAACGAGTGTACTTTCGCCTTGAACTTGACATGGACATAACTTATCATTGCTGTTGCAAAGGCATGTAGGCTTGTGACAATGATAATAATGACAAATATTGTTTTGAATATCATCATCATCATGATTGTGATGGTTGTGTTATGTTCTTGCGCTATAACAAGATCATCACAAACAAGTTCCTTACAAATAGCTCGTCTTCTTCTACTTCCTTTCCTTCTTCTTCCAGTTGCTGCTGCTGCTGAATCTTCTTCTTCTTCTTCTTCTTCTTCTTCTTCTTCTTCTTCTTCTTCTTCTTCTTCTTCTTCTTCTTCTTCTTCTTCTTCTTCTTCTTCTTCTCCTTCTCCTTCTTCTTCTTCTTCTTCTTCTTCTTCTTCTTCTTCTTCTTCTTCTTCTTCTTCTTCTTCTTCTTCTTCTTCTTCTTCTTCTTCTTCTTCTTCTTCTTCTTCTTCTTCTTCTTCTTCTTCTTCTTCTTCTTCTTCTTCTTCTTCTTCTGGCACTTCAATTTTAATTCACCGCAACAGACGTCACGAGGCTATATTTAGCTTTAGCAGCTATATAGAGCGTAGTTAGCAGCTATATATAGCACTGGCGGGGGATCTCCGTTCAATTAAAGTTTTTTTTCAGTGCGTGTCATGGCGCGACATGGTGCGAAAAAGGAGCGAAAAAGGAGCGACGAACGGTAACACAGTGTGTGTAGAACATTTTTACGTTGGCTTTCTGCAGTCATGAATTTTATTGAACTGACAGCAGCTGTCCACGACAAGCAGAGTAGTGTTGCCTTTCTGCAGCAATATGGCATATTACATTCTGAAAGACGTTGTTCTGGTCATCATGTCATGGTGCTATCGCTGAGTGAACGTCAGGACAGATGGAGATGCCATCAATCGGGATGTCGACAGGACATCCCGCTGAGACAAGGCACATGGCTTTAAGGCTCGCGTCTGCCGTACAGACAAATCATTCTGTTTGTGTACTACTGGTCTCATGAGTTGACTAGCATTTCATTTTGCCAGCTGGAGTTGTGGATGTCGCAGACAGCCAGTATTGATTGGAGTAATTACCTACGGGAGGTTTGTGCCAACACACTTTTAGTCAACCCTGCAGTGATAGGAGGGCCAAATACCACTGTTGAGATTGATGAGAGCCTATTTACAAGGCGCAAAAATCACGTGGGACGAGTTTTTCCACAACAGTGGGTTTTTTGTGCCATCTGTCGTGAAACAGGCGACTGCTTCATGTTCTGTGTTCCAGACAGAACAGCAGCAACGCTCTTGCCACTTATCAGCACACACATTCGGCCTGGCACAACATTAGTCTCCGACCTATGGCATGCATACGGGGAAATTAGTATTATTCCAGGTTTGACGCATTTCACCGTCAACCACTCTGAAAACTTTGTGGACCCCACCACCGGTGCACATACTCAATGCATCGAGCGCATGTGGAGAACGGCCAAGGAGAGAAACAAGAGGCAGAATGGAACACACGGGCATCTACTCGATTCCTACATGTGCGAATTCATGTGGCGTCGTCGCACTAAATGTGCTGGCCTAGATGTGTTCAACACCATTCTAGCTGACATTGTTCGATTCTGGCCACCCCAACAATAGTCTGCAGTCTGGCCACCGCCGCAACACTAGTCTGCAGAATATGATTGTCAACTCATGCATACAGCAATATCATCCAGCAATGGGCCCTTTTCAGGGCCACTAGAAGAATGCCATAACGGGACGGGCCCTTTTCAGGGTCACAAATTAACACAATAACAGCCCCTAAGTGTGCACAAGAGTATACAACCACTGAAATATTCAGGTCAACTCACACACATAACTAAACCATTTGCTGCACACCGACAACGTTATTCCGGTCAAGGTCATGCACACCGAGATACAGCGCGAATAAGGGGACTCCAGGATATGACGTGAGCCCTGGAATTCCCTTTGTTTGCTGTGAATTAAAATTGAAGTACCCTTCTTCTTCTTCTTCTTCTTCTTCTTCTTCTTCTTCTTCTTCTTCTTCTTCTTCTTCTTCTTCTTCTTCTTCTTCTTCTTCTTCTTCTTCTTTGGTGGGTAGTGGTATTTGTGGGTGTTGGTGGGATGTGTGGATGGATGTGTGGGGGTGAACGTAGGGGTGTTGGAATGGGTGTGGGGGATGTGTGTATGGGTGGAGATGTGTGGATGGTTTGAGGAAGTATGTGTGGGAGGCGGGGTTGTGTGAGTAGGGGATTGTGTTGGGTGGATTGGGGATGCAAGGGCGGTTGGGGAGAAGTGTATGGTGTGTGGGTTTGAGATATGTGTGCGGTGTGTTGGTGGGGGATGTGTGAATGATGTGTGGGTGGAGGGTGTTTGTGGTGGTATGGGTGGAGGATAGTGTGTGGTGTCTGGGATAGTGTGTGATGGGTGCGGGGAATGTGCGTATGGGTGGGGTATATGTGTGGGTGAGTAGGGGATTGTGGTGGTTGGCGGAAGTATGTGTGGGTGGGAGATGTGTGTGTGTGGATGGGGAATGTGTGGGTGGGGATGTGTGAGTGGCTTAGGTATGTGTAGGTGGGTTAGGGAGTTGTATGTGTCGGGGTGGGATGTGTAAGTGGGTGGAGGATGTGTGTGGGTAGGGGTATTGTGATCGAGAGATGTTTGGTTGGGGGTGGGTGAGTGGGGGTGTGTGGGTGCGTAGTGGAGGATGTATGCGTGAGTGAGTGTGTGTTGGTGGACGGGTAGGGAATGTGTGTGTGGGTGGGGAGAGGTGTGTGGTGTGTTGGTTGGGGATATTGTGTGGGTGAGGTATGTGTGTGTGAGTGGGGGATTTTTGTGGTGTGTGAGTGGGGCTATGTGGGGTGGATGGGTAAGGGTATCTGTGTGGGTGTGGGTGGGAATATTGTGTGGTATCTGGGTGGGGGATATGTGAGTGGTGTGTAAGTGGGGATGTGTTGGTGAGGGATATGTGTGTGTGTGTGGTGCGTGGGTTGGGAATAGTGCGTGGTAGGGGGTGTATGTGATGTGCGGGTGGGGGATTGTGTGGTGGGGGATTAGGTTATGGCTTGTGTGGGTGGGTGGAAGTTGTATGTGTGGGTGGTGGGGTGTGTGTGAGTGGATTGGGGATGTATGGGTGGTTAGGGAGATGTGTGTGTGTGTGGGGGGGGGGGTAGGGACATGTCAGTTGGTGGGGATGTTTGTGCATGGTTTGGGGATGTGTGAGTGGATGTGCGATGTGTGGGTTGGTGGGGGATTGTATGCATGGGTGGGGAATATGTTGTCGATGGAGATGTGGCTGGGGGATGGGTGGTTTGAGGTGTGGGTGGGGAGAGGATGTGTATGTGGATGGGCGTGGGATGTGTGGGTTGGTGGGGGAATGTTTGTGGGTGGCGAGTGTATTTTGTTTGGGGGATCAGGTGAGGGCAGTGTGTGTGTGGGTGGGGATGTGCGGGAGGGGTATGGGTCGGTTGGTGGGGTATGTATGTGTCCCTTGGTGTGCGTGTGTGTGGGTAGGTGGGGGTGTGTATGTGTCCCTTGGTGCGCGTGTGTGTGGGTAGGTGGGGGTGTTGTGTGGGTGGGGTGATGTATGGATAGGTGGGAGATGGGCCTCATAACATGGTAATTAGCCTTGTTTATGTTTACAACATTCATTTCACAATGTTTATTTTTCTTCCTATGTAAATGTATAATGCTCATGATGAACGAAAGACGAGTGATTGGAAGGGCCGAATGTAAGACGGGCCTTCTCGCCCAATTTGTGACCCTAATAAAGTTGATTTGATTTGATTTTGATTTCTTCTTCTTCTTCATCTATCTGAAAATATTTAGATAAATCAGGCTGTGGTGGATAAAGTGATTGAATGGTGCACGGAAATGTGTCCAATCATCAACCCTGAAAAAAGTAGTTGTGTTGTGATGATCTATATGTAACAAATCCTGTAGCAATGAGTCGCAGATATCACTGTAAATGAAAACAATTAGTCATTAGTCGCGGTTCCAACTTCACGGCAACGGGTTATCCCCAGTATGCTCAATTCCTAGTAGTAGTAGTAGGCCTCTTTCAGTCCTGAAGGACTATAGAGTTGCGCCGCTTGTGAGGTACCTGGCAGCACCGCTGGTGACTGTATAGTCCAATGCGAGAGTGACAATCCCTGTCACAGTTTCCGCATCTGTAAAACGAGGCAAGTCCCGCAGTAAGTGACTGCGTTTTAAGCCTGTGTCGCCTATCCTCGGTGTGTTGGATCAGATTGCGCTCAAAGAGCACCAGTCTGTTTCGTACATCTCTTCTCCAGGAGCATCTGTCTGTTGTAACTCTTTCCCATGTGTTTGGATCTATTCCAAGGGGTTTCATATCTTGTTTACACACATCCACATATCGCATTTGGGGTCTTCCGGTTGGCCTCTTTCCTGTGGCTAGTTCTCAGTATAGGAGATCTTTGGGAATACGTTCATCCTTCATTAGAGATATGTGGCCCAGCCACCGGAGGCGTCTCTGCTTGAGGAGGGTGTGCACTGTGGTAATATCTGCTCTTTCAAGCACCTGTTTGTTTGTTATGTGGTCTTTCCTTGTTATACCCAGGATATGTCTCAGACATCTCATATGGAAGGAATTCAACTTGCTTTCCTGTCTTGAGTACAGGGTCCAGGATTCAGACCCATAGAGTAGTGTGCTAACAACACAAGCTTTATATACTTGAGCTTTTGTACGCTCTGTTAGTCTATTATTCTCCCAGACTCTTTTAGCTAGCCTGGAAAATGTTGTGGTTGCCTTTTCAATGCGTCTGCCGATTTCTGTCTCTAATGAAAGATTATCTGATATTGTCGACCCCAAATACACAAACTCGTGGACGACCTTCAATTCGTAATTAGAGATTTTGATTGACGGAGGTGCACCAGCATCTTGTTCCATCACCTGTGTTTTATTTAGGCTAATGGTGAGCCCAAAGTCTTTGCAGGCGGCTGCAAAACGATCTATGAGCCGTTGGAGATCTTCTGCTGTATGAGTAGTCAGTGCTGCATCATCTGCAAAAAGTAGTTCTCTTACGCATCTTGATCTTATTTTGATCTTTGCCTTGAGTCTTGATGGGTTAAAAAGTTTGCCATCAGATCTTGTGTGGAGGTATATGCCTTCCGTGGCAGTCCCAAATGCGTGCCTTAAGAGAACGGCGAAGAAGATACCAAAGAGTGTAGGAGCAAGCACGCAGTCCTGCTTTACTCCACTGCTGATGCTGAATGACTGAGATGTTGAGCCGTCAAATAAAATGGTCCCGTCCATGTTTTCGTGAAATCATTTCACGAGACTAAGAAGGGTGGGTGGACATCCAACCTTTTCAAGGACCTTAAAAAGGCCGCTTCTGCTCACGAGGTAAAATGCCTGTGTGAGGTCGATGAAGGCAATATATAATGGCTTCCTCTGTTCTCTGCACTTCTCTTGGAGCTGCCGGAGTGAGAAAATCATATCGATGGTGGACCTGTTGGGTCTAAATCCGCACTGCGATTCGGGGTAGATTCTTTCAGCAAGAATGTGTAATCTTTTAAGGTTTACTCTGGGGAAAATATTGCCTGTAATGCTGAGTAGGGAAATGCCGCGATAGTTGTTGCAGTCGCTTCTTTCGCCTTTGTTTTTATAAAGGGTAACGATGTTTGCGTCTTTCATATCTTGTGGTACTGATTATTATTTCCAGCAGAGCTGAAATATTGCATACAGTTCTGGGATGATTGTTTCTTTGCTAAATTTTAACATTTCAGATGGAATACTATCTTTTCCAGGTGCATTGCCGGATTTGAGAGTCTAGTTCTTCGCTGATTTCTGTGAGACATGGTTCGTTATTCAGGGCATGCATGGCGGACTGTTGATCGATGACTTCCAGAGCTTCTTCACTGACAGTGTTATCCACTGAGTATAGCTCTGAGTAGTGTTCTACCCAGCGATCCATTTGTTTCGCTCGATCTTTTATGATTACCCCCTCAGTTGATCGTAAAGGGACCATCTTATTTTTTGATGGACCGACAGCTTGCTTTATGCCCTCGTACATTCCTCTTATATTCCAGTGTCTGCGCAAGTTTGAATTTGAGCAGAGAGCTGTAGCCAGTACCTGTTCGCACATCTTCTTGCCATCTGTTGTAATCTATTTCTGGCGGTTCGCAATGCCTGCAATGTTTTCTCTGAAGGTGATGTTTTATACATTGAGAATGCATGTCTCTTTATCTCCAGGACTGGGAGCATCTCTTCAGAGTGTGCTTCAAACCAGTCGGTTGACTTAGTTTGCTTCTTGCCAAATGTTGAAAGTGCTGTATTGTAGATGGTGTCGCGAAAATGACTCCATCTCTCGGTGGAATTTCCTATTGTGGGGCCAGGCAGAGTATCCGCTAGAGTCTGCATGAATTTGTTGACCTTCTCTTTATTTTGGGTGCCGCTGGTGTCAATGTGTGGTCTTCCTTCTGTTCGGCTTCTGTAGATTCTCTTGGGCTTTATCTTCACCTTTCTGGAGACGAGTGAATGGTCGGTGTCGCAGTCAGCACTATGATAGCTGCGAGTCAGCCATACATTGCAGAGATTGCTACGTTTACTGAGCACCAGGTCGGGTGGTGCCAGTTCTTTGATCTGGGGTGTCTCCATGACACCTTGTGTTGAGGTTTCGTGTCAAAGAAGTATTGGTCACGCACAGATTATGGTGGCTGCAGAATTCCAAGAGACGTTGTCCTTTGTCATTGATCTTCCCGATGCCAAACTGTCCTAGACATGAAGGCCAGGATTTGTGGTCGGAGCCAACCCTGGCATTGAAATCCCCCAGGATAAAAAGATGTTGATTTCTCTGGTGTTTCACTGACTTCTTTGCTAAGGTCGTCATAGATCTTGTCTTTAGATTCTGATGCTGCAGTTAGTGTTGGGGCGTAAACGCTTATAATACTAACTGGGCCTGCCTCTGTCTGGAGTTGGAGCTTCAGTATTCTTTCAGTGCCATCACTTGGTGGTATGATGGAATTAAGCAGCTTATTTCTGATAGCAAAGCCAACTTCATGCTACCTGGTCTCTCCGCACGGCTTGCCATGCCAGTAGAAAGTGAAGTCCCTCTCCTTGATGCTTCCAGATTCTTGGAGTCTGGTCTCTTGCAGGGCGACAATGTTTATCCCCAGTCTTAGTAGTTCGATGTTTATCACTGTAGTTTTACGGGCATCCACAATCTCGTTTAGATCGTCTGAAATGCCAGGGGTCATGGTTCTTACGTTCCATGTTCCTAGTCTTAGGGCCGGTTGTTTTTTTTTTCTTTCTTGTTGCTAGGTGTAAAGATTGTGGTCCATGTGTCAGGATTTTTCCCTAAGCTCTACACACCCTCAGGAGCAGATGAACCGTGGCGAGCCCAGCTTAGGCGGGCGGTAGCTGTCTAGTGTGATACGATCTCTCCCACCGTCGGAAATAGCCCCTGGCGCATTTCTCTACGCCAATCGAGCAATAAGACTTATAACAGGCAAATGCTACTTCCCATGTTGTGTCACCGCTTTACGCGGTGCTGAAGTGACCTCTTCAGAGCACAAGCCTGCGCAATGGAAATCGGAGAACCAACTGTTGCCAAGTAGCAAGTTCCCCCTCTCCACGTCGCTATTCCTATTCCAGTAAATATCACACAAAATGCTCCTCACTGCCCCATGTGAAAAGTGTGAATAAAATTTTGTGGAACTGTGGTAAAGCAGTGAAAATGTAAACAATATAAAATGACACAAAGTAATGCAGCTTTACATAACAGAATTACGACACATACAGGACGTTGCGGCGACTAGCCTTCATCCGGAAACAAGTTTTGTGTGTGTATTTGTTTGCTGATGAAGGCTAGTCGCCGCAACGTCCTGCATGTATCGTAACTCTGTTATGTAAAGCTGCACTACTTTGTGTCATTTTATATTATTTACATGTGAAAAGTGGAACGGATAGGAATCTTGACAAGCCAGCAGCCCCCACATAGGTACAATGTGCATATATAACGCCGTCAGAATGCCAACACAAAAGTAAGCCACGAAAAATAGTCATCGTCTATGGAAACGGCAGTCACACTATCACCCTTCCAATCCCCGCAGTTGTATAGCCCACTAAATAGTTAGTTGCATACCCTTAACAGCACGTTGCCGTCAACCCCAGTATTATGTTTGCTGTTTGGGATTTATTGACAAGTTTCCGTTCAGTGGTTTGTCATTCATTGCTTTCTGAGCGACCGACACTCATTCGAGGGGAAGTCAATAAGGAAGCCACAAATGGCTGTAGAAAAAGAACTAAATATGATAACTTCAAACCTGTGTGTGTGTGTGTGCGCGCGCGTGCGTGCGTGTGTGTGTGTGCGTGCGTGCGTGCGTTCGTGCGTGTGTGTGCGTGTGTGTGTGTGATTCATTCATTGCCGTCAGTAGAAAATGTTTAAGCGTGTTAAACCTCTCGGCCACAACGTCATTGGTGTATATGCTCATAAGGAAATGTTGCCTGTCAATAACGGCACATTGTAGTTGCAAAAGGCGGTGCACAGTTGTGCGGAATAATTTCCTTCAAGGACCTTCTCAAATTTCTTTCGCATTAGTGAACACGGGATCAATGATGTTCGTGAGGATTTCATACGGATGTATAATGTTTCCTGCACCAATTTTCGCCAGAAATAGTATGTGATTCTGCAGGTTACTTTCAAGCCAGATAATTCAATCTCGCAGGTTTCATAATTTGGACTATGGAAAAGTGATTGGAAATGTATTAAGTGATTAGAAATGTAAACAGCTATACACGTATCTTGTCCCTTGTAAGAATCTTTTCTATTAACTTTTTGGCCCTTAATTTAGATGTAATCCGAGATGGTAACAACCGAACATATGAATATGTTTATTAAGCATAAGCGACACTTTGGGCAGTTTATCTAGATATGGTAAATCTTTACACAGACAGACAGACAGACAGACAGACAGACAGACAGACAGACAGACAGACAGACAGACAGACAGACAGACAGACAGACAGACAGACAGACAGACAGACAGACAGACAGACAGACAGACAGACAGACAGACCTATGGATGGATAGATATATAGATCAATTTACTAGCACACACAACTGAAGGATAACAAAGCATGTTAAAGATATTGAATTACATAAAACGTATGTGAAATCCATTATGATAGTTTATCTGCACTTCAGTTTCAACTGGTAACAGTACGTAGAGGTAACATTCTTAATAAAATATATTTGAATATATCTCCATAAATTATTAGTCTGATATGAGGGTCTCCAAGTTACAGTTGCCTCATTCATATACGGACATTATTTGTTTTATATTTATAATGTCTTATATCTCCTTTTTTCTTTTCTTTTTTTGCTTGAAATATGCAAAATCTTCCCAGGGTGTCAATCGAATATTAATAAATCTCCTCTTTCGCAACCACTTTGGAAACATGCTAGCAAAATGACGCCATATATGGTAATATAATATTACTACTGCATTCGTTCAACAATGAATGGCTAGTTAATATTAGATGGATTTTATTAGTGACATTGAAGGGGACAGAAATAAAGACATATGGCATGTTGGTTGAAATATAAGTCACTTTGCCTGTACTGGTGTTCGACGTAGACATTGAAAGTAAAGATCTATTGCGATAAAGTCGAACACCTCAATTTGAACTGAACATCTTTGGACATGGATACATCGGTGTCTTTACAAGTCACAGACTACATTGTGTTAGCTTTCATAATGTTGGTATCCATGGGTATTGGAATCCTGTTTGCCGTCAAGGATTATAGAAAGGCCAATAGAACTGAATATTTACTTGGTGGACGGCGCATGTTTATGTTACCCGTTGCACTGTCTATTTTTGCCACCTTTACGGTAAGTATTAAATAATAACTTATGTCACTTCTGTGTTGAGTAAACTCATATTTCTTACCCTCAGTTACTTTCTAGAACTAAACACTGACAATCGGAGACAAAAGCAGAAATGAAACCACAGAGACGAAATTACTCAGAAGAATAACTAATGTGGCAAGAAGATATTGTGCACGATATGATCATGGAAACAAGCTACTCATAAACAGGATTATGCCTCGGAAACTGAAATACTGTGGTTATATAGTACAGGGGTTTGGAAAGAACAGTGACGGGAGGCAAGGTTCGTGGAAGAATAAACTGAGGTCGACTCGCACAAAGATGGACAGAGGATACTACAGACACCTTGGGCATGAAAATGTTTGAGGCTGGAGAACTAGAAAAGTATCGAGAATCTGCTCAGTGAGCCTTAATGAGAGCGACGTTCTGCAAATGACCTGTTAAATTATGTTGATGATGATTCATGCCATGTGATGAAGTCTAACTCATTGCATAGGGAAAGAGTGTCACGCGAAAGGACGTGACACGCGTGACTTTAGGTCAGGAACTGGCACGCCGAGATGGCTACCGGAGCGAGCCCACGTGATCGCGAAGGTGACAGGGCATTCGAGCCGTGGACTTCGTTCTGTGCGGACGTACCACGAGGGCCGAAGATGGTGATGGCCAAAGATTGTGCCTACCATTTTAATAGATTGTGTAGCAGTGTTGTATATTGTGTATTGTAGCATACGTGACTGTGATAATACTTATGTTAGAGTGTTAATTATACAGGAAAACCTACTCTGGTGTCCGAGTCACATCTGTGTCTGAGTGTAGCGTTGTATTCAATGTAAGCTGATGCAGTTGGTAGAGAATGGCAGAGTTTCCAATTAGCCAGATAAGGCGGAACGTTTAGCAGAAAACTCAGATGAATACTCAAGTAACAGAGCCTGTCTCTGGGTGTGGACGACGAAGCCGAGAGAGAAGTAACCATGGTGGCGAATGGGACAGGAGGCGAGAAGTTATAACTAATATCCCTAGGCATCTGTTAATCCGCATAAGTTCCACCATTTTGGCACCATGGCAATACATGTCTTGCTTATGTGTATATTTTGTTTAAACATGTAGCTTCATTCTGAGGTAGTGACATGACGCTGCATATATTCCAGCAGAATACAATGTATAAGACATCAAATACATATATGTCAATCGACATAATGTTATCTGAGACCATTATTATTTTTGCAACTCAGAATACTCTTACTTCTAGCCAGTGGAGATGAATGAAAAGCCCACACTTTCTGACTACGGCATTCCGTCTTTGAAGACTGAATTTTATATTGTTGCCGCTAGCACTCTCCGGAAGAAACCTAGGCCTACGTCTATCAGTTGTGGAGAAAGGGTAGCCGCATGTCAATTGAAGCAAATACATTTAAACATAGAATCAATATCATAATATTAGTAAAGATATGGATGTAACGTTAAATAATAATATTGCAACATGTACTGTGCACAGTATTTGAAGGTTCATCATTATCCAGTGACTTGCCGGCTGGTGTAGGCGATCATGCCTCTCCACAAATTGCGATCTCCGACGGCATGGATCAATTCGTGTCTTGACTCCCTTCCGTGCCATGACAAGAGACTGCTAATAGTCTTCTCACGCTGTCTTCCGCTATCTCTCTTTACCTAAATATTTCCGGTTGTCACAACATGTTCCAGTTTTTGTTTTCTCATAACGTGGCCAAAACGATGACTGCATTTTTCTGATGTTTGTGACAAGTTGTCTTTGCGACTCAGCTTTCCTTAAACCGTCCTTATTGCTCTTTTTGGCTGTCCAATTCATTTTCAGCTTTATTCTATAAAACCACACACCAAAGACTTCCAGTGATAATTGTGCCTCTTTACTAATTGTCCAGGATTCGCAGCCGTATGTTAAAACGGGTTCTATGTAACATGCAAGCACTCATTTTCTAACTTTCAAGGACAGTGACTTATTGCACAAAATATTCTTCAGTAGATAAAATTCAGTTTTTGCTTGACCTTTGAAGGTTAACCGGCCTCCGTCTCTAAGGCCTTGCGAACGCTGTTTGTGGGCCCGAATACCCGGGTTCGAAACACAGTGGTGCTGTTTTTTTTTTCTCGAAAAAGGTATAGGTGCCTGTCGTTCAGAAAGCAATGGCAAACTACTTAACGTAAAATTTGCCCAGGAACAGCAAAAATGCTGGGGTTGACTGCTACGTCCTGTGAAGGACATGCAACTATTTTTGTTTTAATTTGAATGTTAAAATTAGGACACATCACTGTGCAGGAAGGGTTCCGGTAAATTCATACGTATATAAATATACTTTTTCTATGAATTCTCAACTATGATAGCAAAAATTTATCAATTCATGCAATGTAACCACTGAGAATAACGTTTTGTTGTGGTTCCGAATACACTGTATTAGGTTCAGTGTTGAAAAAGTACACATCGAAGGAGAATAATGGTAGTGTAATAACCTGGATGCTCAATCAAGTAGCAAGTACCAGTAGTACAGTGACCCGATGGTCATGTGTTCAATTCTCCTTCGAGGCGGACATGTCTCTCCTCAATAACCTGGACTCAGCTTAAAATGTGTACCAAAACCTGGCTGAGAAGTACAAGCTGTCGACATGATATTGACCACAGCACCCATTGGGTGTCAATGGCTTTCAATATAAAACACTAGCACCACGTAAGCAATGCGCATCGTGCCGTAAAGTAGACTATTTTAATTAATCTAATTTAATTCCTTCTTCTTCCTCTTCTTTACCATCGTCACCATCACGTTCTTCTTCTTCTTCTTCTTCTTCTTCTTCTTCTTCTTCTTCTTCTTCTTCTTCTTCTTCTTCTTCTTCTTCTTCTTCTTCTTCTTCTTCTTCTTCTTCTTCTTCTTCTTCTTTTTCTTCTTCTTCTTCTTCTTCTTTTTCTTCTTCTTCTTCTTCTTCTTCTTCTTCTTCTTCTTCTTCTTCTTCTTCTTCTTCTTCTTCTTCTTCTTCTTCTTCTTCTTCTTCTTCTTCTTCTTCTTCTTCTTCTTCTTCTTCTTCTTCTTCTTCTTCTATTCGTCATCATTATCCGGACACCCGGACAACCCCAAATCGGCTTCAGACACAGGAGCACAATTGGGAGGGTACAAGCCTTACCCTAGTGTGAGGAAATGCAACCTAAACACTAAATGTAATGGCAAGGCAGACCATACCCTAAGCCTTGGTGGACAACTGGTATAAGAGCAAAGCTCGACAGACGGACAGATAGAGCATTGCTTTGATGATCCGGCAGCATCTGCAGCTTGTCTTGTTTCAGACATATTGGTGTTACCTTTCCTGTTGAGTAAACTAGGCCGGCTGAGAGAGGGATCATGCTCCATGGTTAACGCATCGTCTCTAAGTTCAGCCCACTAATGTGCTTTTGAGAGATATAACATCATTTTACAAACTATCGTCTACGAAAAAGGCCATGTGTCAGTCTCATGTCGCTGCAGCTCGTCAGGTGCATACAGAAAATAAAAAGTAAATAGGTATGTATTACAGAATATATCCAAATAGAGACGGATCAACTAGAAAAGTTGCATTCAGTATTTCGAATCAAAACAACCAATAGGATAGATCCCGCATCTTCAATGGCAGGTCAACTTTTTTGTCTCCAGTTTCTCACAGAAAATCAACATTTGTGGAGATGTACAATTGCAATCGCGATACACATTTGTAACCCTACACTATTTAACAAAAAGACATGACAGCGAGTTTAACAGTATTGTCGCATCACTTGCATTGAAACATAGGAATTTGTTTGTGGATATCAGCTATGTGTATGCATTACGTTGCTTTAATAATAATAAAAAGACGAATACACAATATGATAAGTAACGTAATATTATGTTTACACATTAAAGCATGTCATTTATTTCTCCTAACTTTCCAGTCAGGTATTTCACTATTGGAATTCCGATGGATGTTTACTTACATGGATCAATGGCAAATCTCATTTTCATTGGTACGAGCATAACCTGCATTTATATGATATTTCTGATTGTACCTCTCGTGTACCCACTTCACCTCATGAGTCTGTACGAATACCTTCAGTGCAGATTCGAATCAAGGGCTGTGCGACTTCTTGCTGTTGCCGTTGTAATATTACAGACGATATGTTACATGTCTGTCACTCTTCTCTCGCCCGGCCTTGTACTACAGGTTAGTAATAATTTAATTCAGATTAAATACATCCTTATTTCGTGCATACTGTACACAACATTCCATTCACTTAATCAGATTACACGGACATTATATTATTAAATGATAGACGAGATGTCTCTGTATAAAACGAAAGATAAATACAAGTAGGGATTCCTTTTGGACGGACAAACAGGAAGGTAGGATTGATTGATTCATTGTTTGATTATTGGAAAGGTGGATGAACAACGGACAGGACAGAGAGACAGACAGAAAAATAGATAAATACATACAAATACAGACAGACAGACGAGTCGACAGAGTGAAAGTGTGTGTGTGTGTGTGTGTGTGTGTGAGTGAGTCAGTGAGTGATTGAGAGAGTGAAAGAGAGAGAGAAGGAGAGAGAGAAGGAGAGAGAGAGAGCGATCGACTAACCATCAGGGAGACAATTAGACTGATGGACAGGCAGACAGACAGGCAGACAGACAGGCTAGCAGACAGACAGACAGACGAACAGACAGACTGATTGATTGATGGATTTATTGATTGATTAATTATTTCACTTTTCAGGCTGGTGTTGGATTACCAATGTGGTTGTCTGTCGGAGTTGTTGGACTTATTGGTACAGTGTACACAGCCATCGGTGGTATCAAGAGCGTCGTCTGGACTGATGTATTTCAGAGTGTGGTGATGCTTGGTGGGATGTTCACAATTATTATTAAAGGTATCTATAACAATGTATGAGCATGTTAAGGCATTTAGAAAGATTGAGTGTTAAATATTTAATATTGATAATAGTTTGTCTAAAGCAAAATCATACAATTTCAGCAAGAATGTGGATGTTGAAAGATGATTTTATATGGTTCAGTTCATGCTTGAATTCGTGAAACCTGCAATACATGTAATAAAGTCAGATGAAAGATTCCGCAGTAAAAAAAATGATAGAGTTCTCTCGGTCTGGTTCATTCATTCATTCAGTATCATGCCCTTTGCAGTACCTCGCTCCCATAACAACCTTCCGGAAAACCTCTAGAACACAAGCAAGATGTCCCGCTTCCGATACACCTATCTGGAGATCATCCGCCACATCCTGCACTCATCTTCTCTTTGGACTTCCTCTTCCTCTCTTCCCAGGCATATCCCCCTCTATTATTGTTCTCTCCAAACTAACATGACGTTTCAAATGACCAAAATATTTCAATTTTCTTTGTTTTATCGTCTTTAATAGCCAACCCTCTTCAATATTTAGCTCTTTCAAAAGCTAATGGCCGACGTTTAGTGCAGGAGAGCCTGGCATATGATACCACAACATCTAGCTTAAGAATGGAGGTGGAGGCGATCACTGCAGCTTTCCGCTGGATCGAGAATACGACACACACACACACACACACACACACACACACACACACACACATCGTGATTGTAACTGACTCAGAAAGCATGCTGAGGAAGGTGAGGACAGGCAAGCTTCGTGCAGAGTGGCTTGCTTTGCTTCGGAGGTCACGGGTGGCAAGCATCGCCTGGATCGTTTCTCCGGGGCATGCCGGTGTGCTGGGGATTGAACAGGCGGACAGATTGGCTGGCTCTGCAAAATGTGGTGGAGTATTGATGCATGACAAGGTAGACGTGGTTGCGGCCTTATGGGAGCACGTGTACACCTCGGAGGAGGAAATGAATCATCACGGTTTGGCAAGAATGAGGCAGTGAAGAGTGACGAGAGGATCTGGCCGACGCTCGACGCTCGACGCTCAGAGGAAAGGCGAGACGGACATATAATCAGATTGCTACTGGTGCTATAGGTGTTGGAACTCTTCGCTGGCTGCTGAGGATGGGGACGGAGCGCCGATGGGAATGCTCCGAATGCTGTGATATCGGTTCCTAGCTCAATCAATCAAGTCAATCATTCAATATTTAGCTCTTGAAGTATGGATGCATTTGTTCTTTTCTTCACCCAAGATATTCTTTGAACCCGTCCATAACATTTGTATTCAAAGTCATTTATACGCTGTTCAGCTTGTTTGGTAAGTGTTCAGGTTTCGCAGACATATATTGCAATGCGAAAGATTCATGCTCTTAAAAATCTATTTTTTTAAAGTTCTATCTGTCCCACTCCATAGTTTATTCAGTTGTTTTAGTCTTTGAAGAGCAATTGATATTCGTCGTTTTATTTCTTTCATTGTGTCACCATTGTGGTAATCAACGAGCCAAGATATTCACAATTTTCCACCACCTACAATCTTTCCTCATTAACATATATGTCTTTCTTCATAGTAGTTTTATCTGTATGCATTATCTTTGTTTTTGTTATGCTAAGATATAAGTTGTGATTTTCACAATTTCTTTGCGTTGAGGTTATTAAATTTTCTATACCATTCTGTGATGTGGATAGCAATACTGTATCATCAGCATATCGAATCTCTTTAGGGCATTATATTGCTTTCTGGTTATATCATCTCTGGTATTTCTCATTATATTTTCGGCGAACAGGTTAAACAAATAGGGTGAAGCACACAGCCCTGATGGACTTCTTGCTTGATGTCAAATCAGTCTGATGACTCGCCATCAATTATAACCACTGCTTGTTGGTCTAGATAGAGCATGTTTATGAGTTGTACTACATATTATTGAAAGCCCATATTCCTCATGATTTCCCAAAGTTTCTGATGTCGTACACAGTCAAATGCCTTTGAATAATCCACAAAACATGAGAATATGTTTAAATTAAATTCTCTGCATTTCGCTATTATTAAACGCACGTTGAGTATGTGATATCTTGTTCCTCTTCATTGTCTAAATCCAGCTTCAACAACGTTAATCTCTTCTTCCATTTTCTTACGAAGTCTTCCCATTAAAATTGTTAATAAAATTTTACTTGCATGACTGATCAGGGCCATAGTTCTATAGTTGGTGCATAATTTCAGGTTGCCCTTTTTCGGTTTGGAATGGCCAATCTTTTGGCCATATACCATATTTCCATATCATTTTACATTATGCGTGATAGATTTGTTTGCTTTCTTCCCCTCCCGCTTTAATTAGTTCAGCTGGTATCATATCACATCCTGGTTATTTACCATTCTTCAGGTTCTTTATTGCCCATGCAATGTCATCTAATGAGGGTTTAAGTTCTGTTTCTGCTGTCATTGGTTCATGTCTATCATTCATATTCTCACAGTCATTCATATCATACATTCCGCTGCAGTATTCCTACCATCTTTCTAGAATGTGTCTAGATTTTGTTAAGGTATTTCCCAACTTGTCACAGATAACATTTAATTGAGGTTGAACATTTCTTGTCAATGACTTCACTTTCCTTGAAGATTTCATAATCTCTTCCATTCTTATGATATTGTTCTATTTTAATACAACAATCTTGTATATATTGGTATTTGCCCTTTCTTGTGTTCTTTCTTAATTCTAGAGTTAAAGATGTTATCAGATTCACCTCCTTTCTTTTTCAGTTCCCTTCATTGTTTTATTAATTCTTACGTGTCTGATGTAATCCATGGCTTATGTTGCTTAGCCCTTGGTCGGAATTAAATCCTTGGCTGCTGTTATCAAGATATCTCTAGCTTGTACTGCCAGTTCATCAGGTGTCATTTCCTCTTGTACAGACATCAAGACCAAAAAACGATTCTTCACTTCTACGTTGTATGCATCAGGTATTTTTGTGAGATCAAAACGAAGTGTCCTGAGTTCTCGGGTAAGCCTTTTGAGTTTTAATTTTAGATCTACTTCTCATTGGCACCTTTCCGTCTTGACAGACGATAGTTTGGTACATTGTGCTTCAAAAAGGCTTAATAACTACGATCCATGGCGGTGGCGAGTGTGGCTGGTAAGGCCAATTCTTGCTGCAAATGTTTGCCCACAGTAGGTGCATGTGAAAAAATGGTCACTTCCACCATTTTGCACCATCTTACGTCTCTCACGCTCTGTGTGTGCTTTATCTGCAATCATTTTCTCCTTTGTCTTTATTCCATTTCTGATAGTTGCCCTCCATGCAACACGTTCAACGACGTGCTCCCAATGTGCATTATCAATGCATGTATCAATCATGTCCCGCTTACACACATCTTTGTATCGTAGTAGAGGCCGACCCTGAGATCTCCTACCCGTCTGTAATTCACCAAAAACGATGTCCTTTGGTATTCTACCATCATCCATCCTCCTAACGTGTCCTATCCATCTAAGTCTACGAAGACTGAGCATGGAATACACCGTCACACAACCTGATCTTTCCAATACTTCAGTATTTGTGATTTTGTCTTGCCACTTAATACTAAGTATTCTTCGCAGACACCGCATATGAAAGCTGTTTAAACGTTTCTCTTGGCGTGAGTAAGTTGTCCAGGTTTCACTGCCATAAAGAAGAGTACTAAGGACACAGGCTTGGTAGACGAGGACTTTTGTTTTGGCAGTAAGCTTCCTGTTCTCCCAGACTCTTTTTGCTAACATGTTCATTGTTGTTGCTGCCTTGCCAATCCTGATGTTGATTTCCTGATCTAGGGATAATTTGCTATTTACCTCTGATCCTAGATATGTAAAATGGTCTACTATCTCCAGTTCGCCGTCGTCAATAAAGATTGATGGTACACCATGTGCACCTTGTGACATAATCTGTGTCTTCTTTTTGTTAATTGTTAAACCAAATTCAGAACAAGCATTGGAGAATGCAGATAGTAGATGTTGTAATTCTTCCTCAGAGTGGGTCGTAATCGCAGCATCATCCGCAAAAAGCAACTCTCTGATTAGTACCCTGCTAATTTTGGTCTTGGCCTTCAATCTCTGAGCATTATAGAGGCCACCATCTGAGCGTGAGTGAATGTATATACCGTCATCCTGATCACGAAAGACATATTTCAGTAGAAGTGAAAAGTATATCCCAAAGAGGGTGGGGGTTAGTACACAACCTTGCTTAACTCCACTCTTGATTTCAAACTCTTCTGAAGTTGAGCCATCAAACTTGATTATACCCTTCATGCCTGTGTGGACGATTCCACATGGCAGAAGAGTTGCTTTAGGCAGGCCATTTAGTGCTTTGAACAGACCCTCACGACTGACAAAATCGAATGCCTTTGTGAGGTCAATGAAGGCAATAAACAGTGGCTGATTTTGTTCCCGGCATTTTTCTTGCATCTGTCGCAATGAGAATATCATATCAATGGTAGACCGGTTCTGACGGAAGCCGCACTGTGATTCGGGGTAGACTTGATCTCCCAGGACTTGAAGTCTGTGCAGGACAATTCTGGCAAATACTTTCCCAACAATACACAGAAGTGAGATACCCCTATAGTTGTTACAGTCGCTCCGATCTCCCTTGTTCTTGTAAAGCGTTATGATGTTTGAATCTTTGAAATCCTGTGGGACTTGTCCTTCTCGCCAGCATAGCTCTATTAGCTGGTGGATCTGTAGAGTGAGTGTGTCTTGCCCACTCCTGATTACCTCTATTGGAATCCCATCCTTACCTGGAGCCTTGCCAGATGCAAGCTCATTTATAGCACACTTAACTTCTGTTATAGTGGGAAGTGTGTCCAGGTGGTCAAGAGTTGGCAGGGTCCTCTATGGCGTTGAGGGCATCATCCGCTAGCTTGGTCTCACTTGAGTAAAGCTCTAAATAATGTTCGACCCATCTATCCATCTGCTGTTTCTTATCAGTGATGATTTCTCCAGTCAAGGTTTTCAGCGGTGCACTTCTTTTGATCATTGGACCACAGCTTTCTTTATCCCTTCATACATGCTTCTGATGTTTCCCTTATCACTTGCAATTTGAATGGACTCACATAACTTGATGCCAATAGTCATTCGCACACTGCCTGGCAGCCTTTTGTACATCCTTCCTCGCTTGCTTCAGCTCACTCAGAGTGTTACGCGTTGGTCTTTCCTTGTTTCTTAAGAGAGCTATCTTCTTTTTATCAATCAAGGGCTGCAGTATCTGGCTGTTTGCCGCAAACCAGTCCTGCCTCTTATGATCCACAGTGCCGTAAACCCCTACCGCTGTTTTATAAATAGTTTCCTTAAGTTAACTCCATTTATCATTTACTATACAATTTTCTGATGTATCATTGAAAGCGTCTTCAAGTTGCTGTTGAAATTCAAAGCACTTTCCAGGATCGTGAGAGTTAGTAATATTAATCCTGGGGCTAGACTTGTGTTTAGCTGTGTAGATTCTCTTTGGTCTCATTCTAACCCTTGCAACAACAAAAGAATGATCTGTATCACAGTCAGCACTGTAGTAACTTCGAGTTAATGATGTACGGTTCAGATGTTGTCTGATAATGAAGTCCAGCTGATGCCAATGGCTGGATCTTGGATGTTTCCATGTGACCTTATGCATCTCTTTTGTTTTAAAAAAGGAGTTTGTAATACATAGGTCATTTCTAGTGCAATGCTCCAGCAGCCTTTGCCCATTATCATTCATGCGACCGATGTTGTATTTTCCTAAGGCACACTGGCCATGAACTCGAGTCCTTGCCCACACGAGCATTGAAATCACCGAGCATATAAATGTAGTCGGATTTTGGAACTGCCTTGATCGCAGAGTCTAGCTGCTCATAGAACGTATCCTTCACATCATCAGAGGAAGCGAGTGTCGGTGCATATGCAGTGAGAATGGTGGCAAATCCACAAGAGGTTGCCAAGCGCAGTGATAATAATCTTTCATTACCTCCAGCTGGGATATCAATCATTCCCAGTAGCGAATTCTTCACTGCAAAGCCCACACCATGTTGCCTTTTTTCTGCCTGCCCTCTTCCCTTCCAAAAAAAGGTGTAATTGTTTTCCCTGAGTGACCCTTCCTCAGCGAGGCGAGTCTCCTGCAGGCCAGCAATATCAATGTTAAGACGATTGAGTTCAGCATCAATCACAGCCGTTTTTCTCACATCGTCAATATTTGTCAAGTCAGTGGAAAATCCTGGACACATGGTTCTCACGTTCCAGGTTGCAAGCCGTAGCTTGAGGTTTCTATTCTTTTTATTATTACCTGGTGCATTGGTTTTACAGCCTGCGATTCAGATTTTGTCCTAGCCCCAAGCACCCATTGAAGCAGGCAGGCTGTGGCGGATCAGCACCCAATTGGCTGGGGGATGCCCAGCTTGAGGCGGGCGGTAGCTGATCGGTGACACCCGTAGGTGTCTCCCACCGTCAGAGGCAACGCGTGGCGCCCCATGTCTACGCCAACTGACAAGGACTTATAACCCGTAACAGTTGCCTCTCGCTTTGATTCCGAGACCGGTTAAGACCAGGGATGGAGTTATTGCCTCTCCATAGCACAAAGCCTGGGCTAAAATAAAGAAACCATGTGTTGCCCATGCAGCATGATCCCTCTCTCGGCCTGCCTAGTTCACTCCAGAGGAAAGTTGACACCTATAATCTGGAACAAGACAAGCTGCAGAAGCTGCCGGATCAGCAAAGCAATGCTCTAACTGTCCGCCTGTCGGAGCTTCGATCCTAGACCAGCTGCCAACCAAGGCTTAGGGCCTGGTCTGCCCTGCCATGACTTATTTTGTCTTTGGGTTGCATTTCCTCGCACCAGGATAAGGCTAGTACCCTCCCAATTGCGCTCTTCCGCCCGAAGCCGTTGGCACAATGTGGGGTGTCAGGTTTGGTAAGCGCCGCCCAACATTCGGCGCTAACAGAAAGCAGGTAGTACCGTCTACTGTCATACGGTAGCTCAGTCATATCTGACTAAGACCAGACTCACATCATCATTTGTATACACTAAAATATTTCTCCAGACACTGGGATCTGCTGACAATGAAATATCTGAAACCTGTGAAGAGATCATGACCTGTGAAGCAATCATGACCTGTGAAGGAATCATGACCAACTAGGCCTCATCCCAGCCAGCACATGTGTGCTTTGCCAAATCATGACCAACTAGGCCACATCCCAGCCAGCACATGTGTGCTTTGCTGAATCATGACCAAATAGGCCACATCCCAGCCAGCACATGTGTGCTTTGCCGAATCATGACCTGTTTACATACATACTAACATCCCTCTCTACGGATGTGAAGTTTCAATATGGTTTTGCGCACTCTACTAGTTTCTGAGCTTGATAAGGAGAAGATGTTTGCAACACAGCTCCCTTAGAGAAGGTACTTCGGTAGTAGGTCTGGAGGAAAGCTTCTACACCAACCTGACTGACAAACGTAAGCCCTTTTTAAGGACTTACATTCCCTGAACACTAACACATCAGACTTGAGAGTTAAGACAGTCTTCCAAAGGATTCACCAACAAATTAACCGTTACAGTGACATTGGCAAATGCCCACCAATGCCTTAACAAATGCCTCTGAACATTAAAAATACATTAATTTCAGATCTACTTCTAATAACCGATGATCTGTATCACAGTCTGCACTTCGTAGGGATTTTGCAGATGTTATGCTTGATCTCCATCTACTTTGTATAAAATATAATCTATCTGATTTTTGGTAATGCTATCCGGGGTCTTCCATGTGAAGAGTCTTCTTGTGTGTTGTTTAAAAAGTGTGCTGACTATCTTTAACTCATTTTCTGTGCAAATTCAATTGATTTGTCTCGTGAATCATTTCTATTTCCCAATCCAAATTTTCCTAAAACATGTCTCTCATTTCAGCTCTTCCTGTACCTACTTTTGCATTAAAATCTAAAATTATTACTGTTATATCATTTTTACTAATCTTATTGAATGTGTCTTGCAGTGTGCTGTAAAAATCTTCAATTTCATCCTCCTCTGCTGTTGAACTAAGTGCATATGAGAGTTGTGTTTTTTGGACAGCCTTTGAGTTATATCCCATTAAAGTAAGTTTTTGCTGTCGTTTTATCTAAACAAAATGCCACAACGCTCTGGCCTCCGAAGTCTCTACCAGAATATATGAAAAGACTTCCATTTTTATTTTTAAAATGCCCCTTGCCTCTCCAGAAATGTTGACTCCTAAAATTTGAATACTTTACCTCTCAGTCTCACCACATACTACTTTAAGCTTTCCCTCATACTTACTTTTCACATTTCACATTCCTATTCTCACTCTGTTTTCTAGTCTGAAACAGTTGATTATCTTGGTAACACAGTCGGGATTAACTCCGTCATCACGATTACTAGTACTGGCCCCTTTGTCATACTCTTCCCCAGTATTATCTGATCTGCCTGGCCTGGGAGTTTCGCCACCAGATCTCTTTCTTATTATGTTTTTTTTTTTTTTTTTGTCATGGTTTCTATGGTTTCTTGGCAAGTTTTGCAGAAGGTAGTTTGCCATTGCTTTCCTTCTGGGCAGTGACTGTACTAGTCGGTGGCCATAGCCATTGTCTCGACTGATGAGATCATCAGTCTATCGCCGGAGAGTGCATGATCATAACCAACAGTAATATGTCGGCTGCTCTCACACTCCATCCACCACCTGCTTCCATGGCTTCACGTAACACTGCTACTGTACTACCTACTACCAAAATTAATGTAATGATCAAATGATGTTTTGCTGCTTACTCACAAAATTAATTTAATATGATGGTTGCAGGTTATTCTGTGGTCGGGGGAGGAAATGCAGTCTTGAAAATCATACAGGAAAGCGGAAGGGCGTCCTTCACAGAGTTCAGTTTCGATCCACGTGTGACATTCACATGGTGGGGCATCACAATTGGATTCAGTATTCATTTGTAGGTCTAAAAGTCATTAAGCCGTTATTCCTCTTATGTGATGGTCTGTTGTTGCTTGAATCTCATCTTTTACAGGTGTTTATTCATGCACAACGTGAAGAACTGGTGACTGGCGATTATTTAGTTTTATCTTATATTAAGTTTTATCTTATATCAGCACCGGTGTGCTGGGAAATGAACAGGCGGACACATTGGCTGGCTCTGCAGAACTTGGTGGAGTATTGATACATGACAAGGCAGACGTGGTTGCGGCCTTGTGGGAGCACGTGTACACCTCAGAGGAGCAAATGGATTACCATGGTCTGGCAAGAATGAGACAGCGAGGAGTGACGAGGGGATCTGGCCGACGTTCAAAGCTCAGAGGAAAGGCGAGACGACATATAATCAGATTGCTACTGGTACTATTGGTGTTGGAACTCTTCGCTGGCTGCTGAGGATGGGTAGGAGTGCTTATGGGAATGCCCCGAATGTTGTTATGTCGATTCCTAAATCAATCAATCAATCTATCTTAGTTTTTATATTATACGAACACAATCATCTCGCGACGAGTGCAAGCAGTGAGTACTGATTGGCTACCATCGTCTTTAAGGCAAGCAGTGAGTACTGATTGGCTACCATCGTCTTTAAGGCAAGCAGTGAGTACTGATTGGCTACCATCGTCTTCAAGAATATTTTTTGTTAATGATTCCGTTTTGCAGAGTGCAAGTTGTTTATTGTTAAGCACGCATAACCACAGTTGCCCCTTGGTCAGACCATTTAGAATGACACCTGTTTATTTCCCAGAATTTCCAGCGCGTAGATGCTAAAACAGATCTGTGTCCGTATGACACCTGATCCTAGCATATCAGCGCCACGGTATTCCACGTGTTGGGTAATTACAGAATTCCATTTGTTGGGTAATTACAGCATTCCACGTGTTGGGTAATTACAGTATTCCACGTGACGGGTAATTACAGCATTTCATGTGTGGGGTAATTTCAGCAATTCAACGTGTTGGGTAATTACAGCATTCCAGGTGTTGGGTAATTACAGCATTCCACGTGTTGGGTAATTACAGCATTCTACCTGTTGGGTAATTACAGCATTCTACCTGTTGGGTAATTACAGCATTCAACGTGTTGAGTAATTACATCATTCCACGTGTTGGGTACTTACAGCATTCCACGTAATGGGTAATTACAGCATTTCATGTGTGGGGTAATGTCAGCATTCAACGTGTTGGGTAATTACAGCATTCCAGGTGTTGTGTAATTACAGCATTCCAAGTGTTGGATAATTACAGCATTCTACGTGTTGAGTAATTAGAGTGCTCCACGGTGTTGGGTAATTACAGAGTTCTACGTGTTGGGTAATTACAGATTCCAGGTGTTGGGTAATTACAGCATTCAACGTGTTGGATAATTACAGCATTCTAGTTGTTGTATAATTACAGCATTCTAGGTGTTGGGTAATTACAGAGTTCTACGTGTTGGGTAATTACAGAATTACTGCACTTGGTGAATGGTGTCAGGAATCAAAGGTACACTTGAATCCAGCAAAGTCTACCTTAATATTCTTCCCTCTCAACACTCATATTGTCAACGCGCCTACGCCAGTCGTCAACATGTGCAGTAAAGACACCCGACAGAACAATAACAATGAAATAGCTTCGACAGATGTTTGTCTTACAAGTTTCATGCGGACAATTTTATTATCAGGGTCAGAAAAAGCTAGACAGCACTGATGGTGATGCCAGCATTCGATATTGAACAACTCCCACTCTTTTTCTTTTACCGGGAACTCATGCTAAGCGTTAGAGACTACTGTTTGAGCCTTCTCATCGCGGCAGAACCCAACTAGATAGGCTGGAAAGAGTTCATATAGAAGCCATGAGACACATACTCAGCTACACAAAGGATACCTAATGCTATGCCATGCTTTACATCCTTGATTTACCAATAATGTTCGCCAAGCATACGGCTGTCATGTTAACTCGTAATTGAGAGCATCCGCACACAAAAATCACCCACTAAACAATGCCATCAACGTCGTAAGGGGAATGCGTACCAAAAGAGGACTCTCGTGTATGGCCGATGTGGAGGAAGTCATTAACCCAACACGGAGAAGAATGTATCAACACACCCTTAGACGAGTATAATCATTGGAAGGTCGTCATTACACAATGGAGATACATTCGAGGTCAGATAAAAGAATTGGGTGAACGATATTCGCGTCCAGAAGAATTCATCATCTACAAAGATAGTTCGGTGACGCGCGGGTCAAGGTCAGCAAAGAAATACACAGCACATCCATCCATCATGTGCCATGCCGTTAAGCTAGGGCGGTCATGTTCTGCCATCTCACTCGATCACCATAGTGGCCAAACCATCCAGGTATTTACTTCTCGGTCTTCCCCTTGGTCTCCTCCTTTCGACCTTGCCAGTTGTCACCAAATTCTCCAAGTCATTTCTTCTCATAACATGCCAAAATAATTGTGATTGTCTACGTCTAATGACTCTAATCAGTTTACGATCTTCATTTGTTTCTTGAAGGACTTGTTCATTGGTTTTTCTGTCTGTCCATGGTATTCTTTGCATTTTCCTCAGAAACCTTATTTCCACAGCAATCAGATGTTTTTTTCCAGCTTGATTGCTCTTTGTCCACGCTTCACATCCATACAAAAGTATAGGTTCTACGTAGCACTTCAACACTCTTTTTCACGTTTCAATTGATATCTTTTTATTGTTCAGTATGTTTTTCATCTTGTAAAAGGCTACCTTCGCAATGGCAATTCTTATTTTAATGTCTTCAAGGCATCTCCAATCAGATGTTCACTTGCTTAAGAATATTTACATATTTGATACAGCACATAGCATATGGAAAACAGTCAAAGGGGATAGCGGCATGTAATGACAATTACATCAAGCATGACTGTGCAGATCACTGTCGCCCCTCGAGCGCTGGCATGGGCAGTAGGACAAGAGGCCGCACGGGCCAGCATCATATCAGGCTCCGTGAACATGCTAATGAAAACTGCAAGCAGCAGCCTCCTTGCTTAATGGGTAGACAGCATTCTAACGTGTCGCCTCACATCATTTACCTGGAAGTACGCACCCGGACTCGCCGGTGTAAAGGGCAATTAACGCGTGGAATAGCTGGCAAACAATGTCTCATCACATGCAGGAAGAAGCGCTGACAGGTTCGATATCCTTAGTGCTAATACGGACCTTAATGGCCGACAGCGACGGGTGTCTAGAGCTAGAGCGATTAAACCAATTGTGAGAGAATCCTGGTCAAGCACGTCAGTGTGGCCTTCTAGGATGAGAGAGGAGACATTGTAACAAACTGTTTAACTTCTCATGGGAACAGTGAGTAAAGACACTGTGAGATGGCTGCTGCATCGGAGGACAGAGCACACATGGGAATTCCCAATGTGCGGGGATGTCGATCGTGATAACATACAAATTACAGCATTCCACATGTTGAATACTTGCGGCATTCCACGTGTTGGATAACTACATCATTTTACGTTTTGGTTCATCATCCCATGTGTTGCATAATTACAGCATTCCAGGAGTTAGGTAATTACAGCATTCCATGTATTGTATAGTTACATCATTTCTTTATGATATTCTCATTGCGACAAATGCAAGAAAAATGCCGTGAACAGAATCAACCACTGTTTATTGCTTTCATGACCTCACAAAGGCATTTGATTTGATCAGTCGTGAGGGTCTGTTCAAGGCACTAAAGAAGATTGGCTGCCCACCAACTCTTCTGTCCATTGTAGAATCGTTCCACACAGGCATGAAGGGTATAATCAAGTTTGATGGTGCAATTTCTGAAGAATTTGAAATCAAGAGTGGAGTTAAGCAAGGTTGTGTACTAGCTCCCACCCTCTTTGGAATATACTTTTCACTTCTATTGAAATATGCCTTTCGTGATCAGGATGGTGGTATATACATTCACTCACGCTCAGATGGCGGCCTCTACAATGCTCAGAGATTAAAGGCCAAGACCAAAATTAGGAGGGTACTAATCAGAGAGTTGCTTTTTGCAGATGATGTTGCAGTTACGACCCACTCTGAGGAAGAATTACAATGTCTACTATCTGCATTCTCCAATGCTTGTTCTGAATTTGGTTTAACAATTAGCAAAAAGAAGACACAGATTATGTCACAAGGTGCACATGGGGTACCATCAATCTTTATTGACGACGCCGAACTAGAGGTGGTAGACCATTTTACATATCTAGGATCAGTGGTAAATAGCAAATTATCCCTAGATCAGGAAATCAACATCCGGATTGGTAAGGCAGGAACAACAATGAACAGGTTAAGAAAAAGAGTCTGGGAGAACAGGAAGCTTACTGCCAAAACAAAAGTCCTTGTCTATCAAGCCTGTGTCCTTAGTACTCTTCTTTATGGCAGTGAAACCTGGACAACTTACTCACACCAAGAGAAAAATTTAAACAGCTTTCATATGCGGTGTCTGCGAAGAATTCTTGGTATTAAGTGGCAAGACAAAATCACAAATACTGAAGTATTGGAAAGATCAGGTTGTGTGACAGTTTATTCCATGCTCAGTCTTCGTAGACTTAGATGGATAGGACATCTTAGGAGGATGGATGATGGTAGAATACCAAAGGATATCTTTTTTGGTGAATTACAGATGGGTAAGAGATATCAGGGTCGACCTCTACTACGATACAAAGATGTGTGTAAGCGGGACATGATTGATACAGGCATTGATAATGCACATTGGGAGCAAGTCGCCGCTGAACGTGTTGCATGGAGGGCAAACATCAGAAATGGAATAAAGACAAATTAGAAAATTATCGCAGATAAGGCACACACCGAGCGTTTAAGACGTAAGATGGTGCATGATGGTGGAAATGACCACGTGTTCACATGCACCCACTGTGAACGGACATTTACAGCGCAAATTGGCCTTATCAGTCACATTCACTACCGCCATAGGTAAAAGTTATGCCTTTTTAAAGCACAAACTATCGTCTGTCAAGACGGCAAGGTGCCAATGTATGTGTATTGGATAGTTAGAGCACTCCATATGTTGGATAATGAGAGCAAATTATGTGTTGGGTAAATATAACATTCCTCGTGCTAGGTAATTACGAGGGTAAGTTAATAAGTAAGTCACAAATGGCTGTAGAAAAATAACTTTCTATGATAACAACGTGAAACCAGTTTATTTTTATAAATACATTGTCCCTTTATTTGTCAACATAATTTCCACCACCATTGATGCATTTATCACATAGTTTTATCAGTCCTCCCAAACCGACTGCATAGTATTGTTTTCATTTACCTGCCATCCCACAGGACTGTGTGACGTACTTATTGACTCTCCCTCGTAAAATTTTCTACCCAACTATGCACCACTTTACATGAAATCGCTAGGGACTCAGTCCACTGAAAACCCACCATGGCGGGAGACATTTCGCGAATGACGCCGAAATTGAATGTGAAGTGAAAACGTGGTTTAGAAAACAGAGCACGCAGTTCTATGCAGCCTGTTTAGGAGGACTGATAAAACGATGGGATAAGTGCATCAATGTTGGTGGAAATTATGTTGAGAAATAAAGGGACAATGTATGCATAAAAATAAACTGGTTTCAAGTTGTTAACATAGTTAGTTATTTTTCTACAGCCATTTGTGACTTACTTATTAACTCACCCTCTTACATGATTCCATACATGAGGTAATTACAGCGTTCTATGTGTTGAGTAATACAGAATCGTACGTGTTGGTTAATTACATTATTCTACATGCTGACAAATTACAGCAAGTAGAACCATGTGAAGGACTGAGAAAGTAGAAAGGAACATAGAAAGTGGAATGAGAAACCGCTTTGTATAATTTTCAAAATGAAGTATTATGAGACATTCTATACATATTATAGTCAATAGCCAAACCCATTAACAATGAACACACAATCCCAGGATGAAGACAACAGAGGATAATTGAGATGATAGAAGAGATTCCCGGTATTGAGACAACGATCGCTCAGACTGAGACAGGAAGAGGTACAGCTACAAACTACACAGAAAAATACCCTAGCAGCACAACACATGCACACGTGTATATACAGCCGAATAAGCAAAAAACTAAACCCTTTTTTTTGGGGGGGGGGGGGGAGACAACAAAATGGGGATGGGGGGGGTGGTTATAAATTCTCCTGAATCTGAAAATGTGGATCACATAAAAGACATTCATGGCAACTGGTGAATTCTAGGTTTAGAGAGAAGCCTTGAAGAATGCAGATGAAATACCGTGGACAGTGACATATAAGGGAAACGCGTGGCTCTCTGTACCTATTCTGTCACATGTATGTGATACATATTTATAGCACACGGGATGTACAATGATTAGAGGGTGATTTTCGCAGCACATAGTAATCAGGGGAAACAAGTCTGGTAAATAGTTCTGTCAGATGAAGTTTAAACAGTGAGCGTGGGTGGAAAATTATCTCCGCCTGATATAGACTTAACCAATGAGAGGCCAAGAGGTTTATAAGAAGCGATTGTAGAACCAAGTGGGAATCAGAGCATTGAGGCCATCAGACAGATAATGAATATTACCAACTCCATTGAAGAGAACACATAACATTTTCAAACAACACCAAGACACAACAGGCTAATATACAACTCCTTTAATAAACAAAAGATTGGTGAAGTTCTAAGTGTCCTCCATTTTTTGTCACTATGTACTCACTGTTGTTGAATAAGCTTCTACATAACTTTGTTAGATGAGTACTCACTTAATATCGTTTAAGGATTTCCCACATATTGTTTCTATCTACTATATCAAATTCTTTTTCTAGGTTGACAAAAGAAAAGTAGAGTGTTTCATTAAATTCGACTGATTTTTCTAAGAGCAAAGATGGCATATGTGGATGCTTTTTTCCCTAAATCCAAGTTGTGTTTCGCTTAGCTGGGGTTGTATTGTTGTTCGTAAATCTTTTCTCAAGAAGTTTGCAAACTATGTTTCCAGTATGACTCAATAGCGAAATTCCTCTGTATTGTGTGCAATCTCTTATACTGCCTTTGTTTTTGTTTTTTCCAAATTTGAATAATTATTGCGTTTTCCCAGTCTCGTGATGTCTGTTGTTCTACAGATGTATCCATGCCATTCCTACTTCTCTTGCTGCTTTAATTAGTTCATTTGATATTTCGTCTTGTCTCGGTGATTTATTCAATGGGGCTAATCTGACGATTTCTCCAATTTCTTCTTTCAGTATGTCTGGTCTAATTCTTCGATGGAATCTGTGTCGGTTTCCTAAATTATTGTTGCATCTGATAGAATGTTGAGAAGTTGTTCGAAGTACTGCCTCTATATTTTTTAGGATTTGTTTTTGTTAACTTATCGGTTCTCCTTTGTCGCTGTTAATTATTTCAGCTGGCTCGAGTGGTTACACTCTAGTTCTCATTGCACTGATTGTTTTGTAGAAGTCTCCAGTATCTTTCTTGTAGTTTGTAATTTAGGGTTGGGTTTCTCCATATTTCTCCGTCTTTTTGTATTTCTCTTTCAAATATTCTATTTGCATGTCCTAATTTTACACCGAGCGGATAATATGCAGGGTAACTTTGACTGTACAACAATCGTATTAAATATAATTAGTGAAGGACCGTGTGCTAAGGCAGTCCGCTTAGACAGAAACGATGGTAGAGAAAACAGTGGTAACATGTGAGGAAATATCAAAATGTCGTTGATTACACGCAGGTATTGTTATCGGGCTTCATATTATAACAGGAAATTAACAGGCCGATAAACTGGCTACTGCCGCTTTTTTGAGCGGCGAGCTTGATTAAGACTGAGGTGTTGAAGATAGTGCCTACTAATGAAGGGGACGGAGCACATATGCTGATGTCCCGAGTGAAAATGACCTATATTTCTACTTTAAGATTTCATATGTTCATATGTGAACAACAAGGGTTAGAATTAAATTGTAAAAAGACACAGATTATGGTCGTCACTAGGAAGAACGAAATACCACAGTGTAATATACAAGTAAATGGGAATATTCTTCAACAAGTGAATAGGTACAATTATCTCGGAACAGTAATAACATCTGATGGGAGATGCCTTGAAGAGATTAGAACAAGGATCGCCATGGCAAAAGTAGCCTTTAGCAAGATGAAAAACATACTGACCAATAAAAAGATGTCAATTGAAACGAGAAAAAGAGTGTTGAGATGCTACATAGAACCTGTACTTTTATATGGATGTGAAGCTTGGACAATGAGCAGCCAGGCTGAAAAACATCTGATGGCTGTAGAAATGTGGTTTCTGAGGAAAATGCAAAGAATACCATGGACTGCCAGAAAGACCAATGAACAAGTCCTTCAAGAAACAAATGAAGATCGTAAACTGATCAGAGACATTAGACGTAGACAGTCACAATTTTTTGGGCATGTTATGAGAAGAAATGATTTGGAGAACTTGGTGACAACTGGTAAGATCGAGGGGAACAGACCAAGGGGAAGACCTAGAAACAAGTATCTGGATGGCTTGGCCTTGTGGCATGGTCGAGACAGAAACACGGAACTGATCCACGACTCTGTTGATCGAGTGAGATGGCAGAACATGACCGCCCACGCTTACCGGCATGGCACATGATGGATGGATGTTCACTATTATAACTGAAACCATTACATATATTTATCATCATTGTGTATAATAGATGTTATAAATAAGTAATGCTGTAATAACAGTAACTTTAATTAGTTTTTACTAATTCTAATTAGAGTTTTTGTACGATGTTCTATGGCGGCTCTAGACGATCGCTACAGGAGGAAACGGCTAGCCACTTATTAATACGTGCATTCAGGCTACAAAGTTTTTTTTGTCCAAATTCTTCACATAATCACACCTGTTATTGATCTTGTGTGTTTGTTTTTTTTTGTTTTAAGAATTAATATTTCATATTTATATTGTCATCATTTAATATTACATTCCCATTTCCACCCTACAAACTCACATGTTTATTGACTGTTGACGCGTTATTTTCCGAAGGAGCTCAAAACTGACAATTTGCCTTGTTTCTGTATTTAGATATATTGTAGGATCAATGATACACCTGTAATCTCATTCTCTGTTTCCTATTATCACAGCTTTGCTGGAATGTGTAGCCAGCCCTCTCTGCAGCGAATATCCGCCATGCCATCGATGACAGCGGCCAAGCAAGCATATATTATTAACAGCTTTCTTTTTCTATTTTGGGGTGCAATGATTACTGCAATGTCCTGGGTTATTTTTGCCTATTATGTCCACATTCGCTGCGATCCTTTTCAGGTGGGACTAAGAACTAATTTATGTATATATAAAGACTCTAGTATATATATAATTGTATTGATTGCATGACATTAATGTCATTTAACGTCAACATATATTTAACGTGGCATCGATGATCAACATTATCATGTGTCATGTCGATAAGAGTGGGCTGTCATGTTTAGCGATCTCACTAAATCACCAGAGTCGTGGATCAGCTCAGTGTTTTTGTCTCGACCATGCCAAGTGGCCAAGCCATCCAGGTAGTTACTTCTCTACCTTCCTTTGTTCTATTCCCCTCGATCTTTGCAGTTGTCACCAAGTTCTGAACTTTATTTCTTCTCATAACTTGACCAAACAATGTTGACTGTCTTATCAGTTTACGATTTTTAATTTTTTCTTGGAGGATTTGGTCATAGGCTTGTCTATCTGTCCATTGTATTATTTGCATTTTCCTCAGAAACCACACTTCCATAACCATCAGATGTTTTTAAGCTTGTTTCCTCATTGCCAACGCTTCACATCCATACGAAAGCATATGTTCTATGTAAAACCTCAACACTCTCTTTCTCGTTGCAAATGACATCTTTTTATTGGTCAGTATGTTTTCCATCTTGCAAAATGCTACCTTCGCCATGGCAATTCTTGTTCTAATGTCTTCAAGGCATCCCCCATCAGATGTTATGACTGTTCCTAGATAATTGTACCGATTCACTTGTTTAAGAATAGTCCCATTTATTTGTATATTACATTGTGGTATATCCTCTTTCTTAGTGACGACCATAATATGTGCCTTTTTACAATTTAATTCTAATCCCAGTTGTTTACCGTGTGCAGCAACCGCGTCTACTAAATAGTGCAGATCTTTCTCATTGTCTGCAATCAATTCTGTAGCATCCGCATATCTCATGTTATTGATGTTTCGTCCTCTAATGATGATTCCTTTCATTTCTTCTACATTTCTGAAAATGTTTTCATTGTACATGGAAAACGGATCTGGAGACATTACTCATTCCTGTCTCACACCTCTCACAATACGTTGATATTGGTCTATTGCAATATCAATCCTTATGACAGTTTCTTGTTTAAGATATATGTTGTTTGCAAGTCTAATGTTTTTCCCATCAATTTGTAGATCTGTAAGCATCTTTATCATGTTGACATGTCTTACTTTATTGCAAGCCTTAGTGTAGACAATAAAGCAGAGGTGTAGATTTTTGATTACTTCTACAGAGCGTTTTATTAATGATCTCAGCATATTTCATATCCCATCCATTGTCCACATTCGCGTCTACGTTTGTTTTTTTAAAACTAAAACCACAGGAGCATTTTAGCAGCTTTCCAAGATTACGGATTTAAGAATAGTAAAGAACATGAATTGGTAAGAAAAAGCTGCCATAAGAATAGACAACCAGCTGGGACCTTTTAAACACATTAAACAAGTTCTTAGACACGGTGTGTTGTAATATACGTGCATTTTCGGTATCATTCAGGAGCCACTCCTGCAGATTATCGATTGATATTTATTATATGAAACTGCAAAACTGACCGTTCTGACGTCACAAACTGGCACCGCACGGATCGAATCCGCCAAAATGGATAGAGTATTTCCTCATATGAGACTACTAAATCCTCCTCGATGATGTCACAAACTGGCTAAGCCAAAAATTGATAATTTAACATGGTTCTATTGGTATAACTGTTGACCGGTAATTATATGGTTGGTGTGAGGTATAACCAAATTGATTCCTCCGAAAATTTATAATTGCGACGGATGGAGAGAAACTGTAGAAATTATGTATAATTTTTGTTTTTTTTAAAGAGACCGGTATACATTATTTTATTGGATTATGTCGTTACAACGGGATAGTTGGAGAGTAAAAGAGGCAAGATAATACCAACAGAGAAGATGCGGGACAGTTTGACAGCATGACAGGGAAGAACATTAGTATCATAAATAATTGACAGCACACGAGACAGAGGGTTATGGACAGACTGACAAATCACCTACTTCTCCCCACCCTCTCCGCCGACATGGGCAATAAGAAGATAAGAGATAGACAAGTGTGTTTGGTCACTAACTAAGAGGAGAGGCGTTGTAGAACATCGTACGACCGGAGAGATAAGCAGTAGAAGAGGCAGAGTCAGATCAAGAGAAATTATACTAGAGAGTATAAGACGGTAGCACGAAGGAATACTATGAATATAATTGATGCAGAATACAATGGACCGAACAAATAAAATGGACAAGGAATATGAGCGGATATGTCGGATATATTTATTTCCTTTATTATCGTTTTATGGCTCTTGTCTAGTGTTTGTTTGAAAAATAAACCCCGCCTTGTGGTTAGTGAGGAAAAGCGTAGTAACGGTGGCGTGATTTATATGAAACACGTAGGTGTATTTTCGCACAGCATTCGTGGGAGTGACATAACAATGGACCGCAAAAAGAAAATCCTAACCTGCACAGTTCGCGGCGACTGCACTAGCCAGGCGGCCTTAATTCCTCAGGCTCAAAGACCCCTCTGCCACACACCGCAAGTTACTACTATATTGGCAGTAAATGCCAGTGATGACTGTGGTATATTAAAATAGAAATGGGAGATCGCTGTCCCAAATTATCAGTGGACCTCTATTATAGGAAAACCAAGAATTGGCTCGTGAGATTCCCAAATGAAAAAAAAAATAGGTTTTTCTGATAAGAGGTCACGCAGGAGAGCCCAGGGAAGTCACTGCTTTAAAGAGAAAGTAAGATCACTCTAATTAGAGGGCAAGCGAGTTGTATCCCTGCCACCGGCTCTCTCTTGTTGGATCTAGTAGTTAAGTGAAGTAACTCTGTCACTCTAATATTAATTAAAGGAAGTCACATATAACACTTATGAAATTACAGAACACAGTAGGAGACGTTTACATTAATGTAATAAAAGAAACGGCTTGGGGGTATGCACCATGGACAATACAATTTACATAAATATTACACACTTGATATCGTTATGCCTAATTATCTAACAAATAGTACTATCCCAATGTCCGATTGTTGATACCAAAAATTCAAGAACACCCAACACAATTATAGCACACGTAACTACATATAACTGTTTGTATGTCTCTAGTTAAGATAAACAATGTTTATAAATGTTTATTTCCTGGACAAATCTGGCACTAGTTGATCTTGACACTGGGTATTCTATGGTTCATGATTCCTTGTAGAATTATCTCTGTGGGTATCAATATAGACTAATTGGACGTGAGTAAAGGTTGTTGTTTACTTGTTGAATAGTTGTTACGTAGTTGTTGCGTAGTTTAATAGTTGTTGCGTAGTTGTTTATTAGTTGTTGGCCGCTGGACTTAAATGAGGATACATGGGATGGTAATGCAACTTAGCTTCATCTTGTGTGGCTGAGTAGCAAATATAAGAACGCAGATTTCCTCCTTCACTGAGGAATCGCTCCAATTCGGCCAGGGATGATTTCCCTTCTTGGGATCATCACTTGTACCAACGGACCACCTCCCATATCTCTTTGTCTCCAGAGATTCGGTAATATTATCCACTGAAAATCACATCCTGTTAGAATCACTTTTACTGGAGGACTCCACTTAAACTGAATTCGCTACTCCTTATATAAAATCTATTATCCCCCCCCCCCCCCCCCCCTGCCACGTTAATTGCGCACTTAGTCTACACTATGAGGTCGGATAAACATGGTTGTTCGGACATACTTTATGTAAGGTAAATATCCGCGGACCTTCTCTTATTAGTTTGACGTATTTAGTCTGCATTCCATTGCAGCACTATCTGCCGTAAAATAATACTTCATTTGGGCTAATGACAACAAACTTTGGAATACTGGGCGTAATCTGTTATTCCAATTAATAAATCGCCGGTCGTTGTATTTACTGGACGCTATGAATTTCCAGACGTATGTGTTTTCACAACCATTGCATTGGTAATATCAACAGGCGTTGTCAACCATGTATTGAAAATAGGCTGTGCCTTGTCGACGGTTCTCAAGCTGTAGTTATGGAGAAATTGAAAATGTCACAATGACAATGGACCGAGGTAAGTGGTGGGATATTGACAAGTGGCAGGTGTGACGTAATGAGACATATTAGAAATATCAGAGAATCTCAAAGCCAAAACGCTAATAAATCTAGGGACATGACGTGTTAACACAGAAACGTCACGGAAGATTGTCAACAACAACAAAGGCAGACGGACTTGGGAGCTTCTTAGTAGCGGCAGCTTATGTTGGTTTGGGAAAGATAGGTTGGCTAGGCACTGGCTTTATATCGCATTAGTGGCTGAGTTAATACCTGGAATGGACGAGACAATCTGTGAAGACAAGGTTCATCTAAGACACAAATAAACAGGCAGACGAAAGCAGAATCTCGATTTCAGATAAACGGCAGAAAGGACACTTAGAAAATAGAGAGAAGGACACCGTGTGGACGGGCAAGGACATTGTTTAGAATTCGAGCGGAGATGGCTTGGGACAGGTTATTCCTCTTAATTATAATAGTAATACTGCCGACCTGGTCAGAACAGGCACAATATGTTATTATTTATTATTGTCGTTGCTACAAGCCTGTGCGCTGCGAAAAAAAAACAGAGTCGTAACTGCTTAGTTCTTCAGTTCGGTTTTTGCTTCTCAAGCCTGCATTTGACGACCGTTGTTTGCGAGCTGTGTTTATTATCAAGTTGCATTGTTTGAATTATTATATACCCCGAGATGTCGTCTGGCAGATATGAACGTCTGTGTCTTTTGCGATGATGAATCATTACACATTGTACTACAAGTAATGCTATTCAATAATCATTAGATTAGTTAGACTGTAAATGTTTTGCATATCCTTTACAGGACATCGCTGTCAACATCAGCATCTTTCAGCTGATTGTTGATTTCTTGGCAAGATTACGCTCATTAGTTTGCCATTGCTTTCTGCGTGACTGGCTCCATACAATCATAAGTCACTGGAGCGACTCGAACTGCTTCCAATTCTCGTGCGCTCACGTCAACCACTAGAGTATCCGGAGTTACGGAAAAAGCTGCTAACCCCTCAGCCAGGGAGACCGGCAGATTAGTTAGATTACCAGATATTATACATACATTAATGATGTGGGCATTTGATGGATTATGTGGTAAATATACCGCCGGTTGCCTTTAATTCCCATAACATTTTCGTAGTACCCAGTTTAGGACGGTCCACCTTGTGGACCATGTCAATTTTGTAAAATCCGCCTCCGTGGGAATTCTAACGCATAGCCACCGGTCTAGCAGGCAGGTCGCGCCTTTCATGCCAAGATACATTGTCTTTAAAATTAACTAAAGTCATTAATTTGAAACATATTTTGCTAACATCAACAGGCTGGAATTGTAAAAAATAGAAATCAACTGCCTCCGTATTTTGTTATGCACGCGTTGAGAGACGTGCCTGCAATTGGCGGAATTTATATGGCGATGATATTCAGTGGTTCTCTCAGTACACTGTCATCTGGTAAGTTCTGACAAGTTAAGGCATTCGAAACATCAAATAACCACTTTATAATCCACTGTGTGATTGAGAATTGGTGTGGGTTGTGCACTTTTTTTTTGGGGTGGGGGTGGGGGATATTTCAATTGATAATTGTTAATTCTGAGATAAAGGAAAGACTTTTCACAGAAAAGTCAGAACCTGATGTAAGGAGGCAAAAGAAACGTGGCTTGAGAAAAACTGCGAAGAAATTGAAAAACAACACAACAGTAAAAATGAGAAATTAATGCACAAAAGAATCCAGGAGCTTACTAATCAAAGAACACGTGCATCAGCAGGCTGCCTAAGACAAAAGATGGAAGAGTCGTAATAGAAAAAGATCAGATCTTACATGTATGGTTAGATTACGTGAAAAACCTTTATGACGACAAAAGAGACGAACACTACGATGTTCAAAATAATAAAGAAGGACCAGCAATTTTGAAGATGGAGATTCAGAATGCTCTTAACCATTTGAAATCTGGGAAGACCCCCGGTTCAGTGTCACAACAGAAATGATTAATGCTTTAGAAGAATATGGAATAGATAAAGTTACCAGTCTGATTAATACAATATATGATACTGGAAATATACCTCATGAATGTATGTAATTCTGAATTTATTGCAATCCCAAAGAAATCAGGAGCCTTGGAATGTGATCAACATCGAACAATTAGTATAATGAGTCACATCACGAAGATTTTGCTAAGAATTATCATGCAAAGAATTAGGAGGAAAATACAACCTGAAATAGGAGAAAAACAATGTGGGTTTGTAGAAGGAAAGGGTACAGTAAATGCTGTATATTTACTGAGAACAGTAATTGAACGATCTATAGAAGTAAACAAAGATCTACACCTTTGCTTTATTGACTAAACAAAGGCTTTCGATAAAGTGAGACATGTCGACATGATAAGGATGCTTGAAGATCTACAAATTGATGGAAAAGACCTTAGACTTGTAAAAACATATATTGGAAACAACAAGCTGCCATAAGAGTTGATAATGAAGTAGGCCAATATCAGCCTATCAAGAGAGGTGTGAGACAGGGATGTGTAATGTCTGCAGATCTGTTTTCCCTGTACAGTGAAACTATTTTCAGAAATATTGAAGATATGGAAGGAATCAACATTGGGGAACGATGCATCAATAACATTAGATATGCAGACGATACAGTCTTGATTGCAGGCAATGGACAGGACCTGCAACATTTAGTAGATGCAGTTGTTACACACAGTGAACAACGAGAGTTAGAATTAAATTGTAAAAAGACACAGATTATGGTCGTCACTAGGAAGAACGAAATACCACAATGTAATATTCAAGTAAATGAGAATTTTCTTCAACAAGTGAATAGATACAATTATCTCGGAACAAGCATACCATCTTATGGGAGATGCCTTGAAGAGATTAGAAAAAGAATCACCATGTCTAAGGTAGCCTTTAGCAAGATGAAAAACATACTGAACAATAGAAAGATGTCAATTGAAACGAGAAAAAGAGTGTTGAAGTGCTACATAGAACCTGTACTTTTATATGGATGTGAAGCGTGGACAATGAGCAGTCAAGCTGAAAAACATCTGATGGCTGTAGAAATGTGGTTTCTGAGGAAAATGCAAAGAATACCATGGACAGCCAGAAAGACCAATGAACAAGTCCTTCAAGAAACAAATGAAGCGACATTAGACGTAGACAGTCACAATGTTTTGGGCATGTTATGAGAAGAAATGAATTTGAGAACTTGGTGACAACTGGTAAGATCGAAGGGAACAGACCAAGGGGAAGACCTAGAAGCAAGTACCTGGATGGCTTGGCCTTGTGGCATGGTCGAGACAGAAACACGGAGCTGATCCACGACTCTGGTGATCGAGTGAGATGGCAAAACATGACCGCCCACGCTTACCGGCATGGCACATGATGGATGGAAAGGAAAGGAGAGTTAATGACAGATCACGTTTGTATATAGATGTTTGTAGCGAAAATGCGTAGCTATCACTATTATAATTTCTATGAGAGTTAATTCTCGTTTGTAAGGTTTGTCAGAACGACCGTCAGAAGGCACTGACATTTTCTTCTGTAACATTTATTTTTGTAGCAGCATATGTACTTTTCACCGGATTTGTTAACCGATTCAGTGCAATCAGAAAAGTAGATTTGGATCAAACATTGTACACAATCAAATGAACAAACATTATAAATAAATTCATGTTGACTGTGAATTGAAATTGAGGAAGATACAACGAAATAAAACAAATAACACTTTGACCCGCGATATACATTCCTTCTGTCAAAATGGGAGGTCAAATGTGACAATATATTATGCTTCGGCACTGAATCAGTTAAACATCCATATTTCGCTCCCATGTGTTGCCAATGAAAATCTGGACGCTTTTAACATTCTAACATTATTGCTATATATGTGTAAATAAATAAAGATTTCAACAGCTTTAGTTTTTTTTTTTTTTTTTTTTGAGCAATGTTTGTCTTCTTTCGGTTTCTACCTTTTGGTTTCCATTGTTCATTAGCACAGAATCCAGATGTTCAGATCTATTCACATCTGTAATTTCCTCCAGCTGATAAATATTTATGATATCAAATTAATGCTGTAGGTTATCAATTGTTTTCTGTTTACTGCGTTTAGATTTAAATTTTGCTTTTCACTTTGTTCTTTATTTGTTTGTCTATTTCTATATGTGTAGCTGATAACAGAACCGTGTCGTCAGCATATAAGACATCTAGTATTTTTATTAACACAATTTCATAGATCAATATTTTCACTAATGTTCCACAAGATATCTACAATATGCTTGACAAACAGCCACTTATCATCATTATCTTCCACTTTTGCACTCAACCGCCTTGGGGAGGAATAGAATTTGAGGTCGTCACAACGTTTCTTCTCAGGCGTCCTCTTGCTCTAGTAGAAAATCTTCCTTGATTTAAGGCCAGTGGTGGTGCCTGATGGTGTTGCATTGAAAAACAGTTAAGGGCGGAAAATACACTGTCTAACTTAATGCTCCATGTATAGTTACATCACAACTTTGGGCTCAATATCAACTTGGAGAAGACTGTAGTTATGTACCAGCCAGCTCCAGGGAATAATCACACTGTGCCGAATATCAAAGTGAATGATCATAGACTAAGTGCTGTGGAAAAATTCACCTATCTTGGCAGCACCGTGTCACAAGCTGCCACAATCGATGACGAAGTAAATGCAAGAATCTCCAAGGCCAGTGCAGTCTTTGGCAGACTGTACAAGAATGTATGGGACAGAACTGGAATAAGCCTGCAAACAAAGCTAAAAGTCTACAAAGCAGTTGTATTATCCACACTGCTATATGCTTGTGAAACCTGGACTGTTTATCAGCAACACGCTAGGAAATTAAGCCACTTCCACACAGTCTGCCTAAGGAAGCTACTGAAGATTAAATGGCAAGACAAGATTCCAGACACTGAAATCCTAGAGAGAGCATCCATGCCCAGTATCCACACTTTACTGATGAAGAATCAGATTCGCTGGGCTGGTCACTTGACTCGCATGCCAGATCACAGGCTCCCTAAACGAATTTTTTACAGCGAACTGCGTTGTGGTAAACGCTCCCAAGGTGGCCAGAGGAAACGTTTTAAAGACACTCTGAAAATTTCACTGAATGCTTTTGGAATTCATCATGACACCTGGGAGGCTGCAGCCAGAGACCGAAATTCGTGGCGTGCATCATTGCGCAAAGGTGCAGTCATATGCGAGGCAACCAGGACTGCAAGAGCTGTGAAGAAAAGGCAGGACAGAAAAACCGCTGCAGGAAATCCTCCCCCAGAGACGTCAAGCATTCTTTGCCCACATTGTCAAAGAACATTTCGAGCCAAAATAGGCCTTATCAGCCATCTTAGAACCCACGGCTCCACACCTTCAACCCCACTGGATGAATTGAATGGTCATCATCATTCTTGATGGACAAACAACATAACACATCACTAGGCAATGATAAAATTAATTCTTCCTCCTTGAAAGTTGGAAACAAAGAAAAGTAAAATATCCTTAGAAAATTACAAATGCAAAAACAAAAACAGTAAACGCTGCGGCAACAAATGTTCATCAGCGAACAACAAAAATAGTCAAACTACAACATTAAAAATCCAGAATTGACAATTAAGAGACAATATCAATGCATATTAATTTTATTATGGAGCTATGTGAAATAAAACTATGAAGTGGCATGAAATGAAATGTTTAGTACGTTATAAAGAGGCTCCAGAAATATCGTTTGACACCAAAGATAACATAACAAACAACAAGGGGACTTCATAACATTTATTTCTATGTTGTTTATTCTGATTTTTGTTTTATTGATGTATGCTGTTGACTATAAGTTTATTGTATATTGACTAACCCTAAGTGGGGAGGGGAAGGGGTGATGTCTGTTTTCATAATCCATAAGATGTAGTCAGGCATTGAGATGTCTTCTTCTCCTTTTCTACAGCCCTTTATCTCCTGTTGGGGCGTAGTCCCTCAACGAACCTATGCCAAGCCGTCATTGTCTCATGAAGCGTCTCCATGCCCTCCCAATATTATTAATTTCTCTCATTAATTTTCTTCTGCCGGTCTCTTTGGTCTAGGAGTTACACGATTTTTTCCGTAATCCCGTATACTCTCGTGAGTAACGTAGTAACGTGACATGCGCGAGAATCGGTAGCGGTTCTCTCCGCGTCGGTAACTTACGGGGTCAATGGCAAACTACTGTGCGAAATCTTGCCAAGAAATCAACAATCAGCTGAAAGATGCTGCTGTTGACAGCGATGTCCTGTAAAGGATATGCAAACCAAAAAAACAATAAAAAATTTTTTTTCTTCTTCTCCGTGTGTATTTAGGTCTCCCGCTATTTCGTTCAGCTTGTGGGTTCCATACAAAAGAGTGTCTAGTTATAGTGACCTAATGTTTTCTCTCTGTCTCTCCTACCATCGCCAACGTCTTATCTCGGCCCTTTGATTCACTGAATCGTTTTAGTTCTCTTCATGAGCTAGCTCCATGTTGGGTATTCTGTCCTACCATTTTAGTCAATCTAATATGCGCATGTATCAATTAGTGAACGTTTGTAGTTGAATAGTATTTCATTTAGTCATTATCCATGTTTCTGACCGACACAGTAGTGCTGAATTAACATTGGAGTTAAATATTATATGTTTGGTGCTAAGTTTAACTTCCACTGACTTCCACAAATTTCCATTGCCGTGAATTCTCATCTTGCCTTTTCTGTTCTGATTTTAATGTCTCTATCTGTATGAAATTTTGTCTACATTGCTTCCTAAATATGTATGGTTCTGCCTCTTGAAGTGAAGTTTCTGGATATCGGGTTGTTATTTAGGTTGTTTAATCTCATTTCCGGTAAAATGGCGACGGAATAATTCTGTTTTTCGCAGAAAGATTCTGTTTTGTGTTTTCTTGGGGAGAATGTGATGTTTTTTGTATCCATCTTAGAAATATTTTTCACACGAAACCACGGAAGGCACTTGGTGATGGACTTCTGAGGGCAGCGGAGAGATAGTTGTTGCTTATGGTCTCAAGTTTCGCGACAGTAGGCAGAGGTTCTCTTCAACGGGACAATGGGTACAGTCACAGCCCAGTATGGTCACTGCCAGGAAGGAATGAAACGGCAAACTACTTTCTTTACAGTCTATGAATGAATCACCAAAAGAACGAGAAGTAGATTGTGAGCTTTACTGAAACACGATTACAAGAAACAAATTGGACGTCGCGACATAGAACAAACAAACACAAACCGACACAAAACTACATAAAACACACTACATGACAATATTAAGGGTGCTTATCTGAATCTGTATCCTTGGTTGGAGTGACTGATTTGTCAAATCATAGAATGTCACAAGATGAGGACGGCAACACTGAAATTGACAACAGGGAATGTTCGTACTTTAAGTTCAAATGGGAAATTGGATAACATCAAACAAGAAGTGGGAAAAGGGACTATTAATATATTAGGAATGTCTGTCACCAAGATGGAAAGGGTCAGGGATTAAGACAGGGCAGGATTTGAAAATTATATATTCTGGGCCACTGGAAAGACAAAGAGGTCTATCAGTTATCTTGAATTTGAAAACATCAAAATATATCAAACGATACTGGGTCGTGTCAGACAGGGTTATATTGGTGAAGTTAATTGGTAGAAATGTTGACATAAACGTCATTTAAATATATGCACCAACATGAGAAAGAGGTGAAGATAGTGTAGATGAATTGTATAATGAAACAGAGAATGTTTTGAAGAAGTTTAAAAATTCAGACATAAACACGAGAAAGATCTGCACAATTTAGTAGATGCGATTGTTGCACACAGTGAACAACTTGGGTTAGAATTACATTGTAAGAAGACACAGATTACGGTCGGCACTAAGAAGAAGGAAATGCCACAATGTAATATACAAGTAAATGGGAATATTTTTGAACAAGTAAATCGGTACAATTATCTCGGAACAGTCATAACACCTGATGGGAAATGCCTTGAAGAGATTAGAACACGAATCGCCATGGCGAAGGTAACTTTTGCAAGATGAAAAACACACTAACCAATAAAATGATGTCATTTGTAACGACACAAAGAGTGTTGAGGTGCTACATTGAATTTGTGCTTTTGTACGGATGTGAAGCATGGATAATGAGCAGACAAGTTGAAAAACATATGATGGCTGTGGAAATGTGGTTTTTGAGGAAAATGCAAAGAATGCCATGGACAGGCAGAAACACCAATGACCAACTCCTTCGAGAAATAAATGAAAACCGTAAACTGATTAGGGAAATTAGACGTAGACAGTGACAATATTTTGGTCACGTTATGAGAAGAAATAAATTATAGAACTTGGTGACAATGGCAAAATTGAGGCGAAGAGAACAATGGGAGGACAGAGACGTAAATATCTGGGTGGCCTGGCCACGTTGTATGCTCGAGACAAGAACACTAAGCTGATCCACGACTTTGGTAATCGGGTGAGACGGCAAAACATGACAGCCCACGCTTACCGGCATGGCACATGATGATAACGAACTTAAATAACTTAATTATTTAAATCATAGTGTGGGGGTCTGATTATTGTAGAATGATATTCATTCCATTATGATTTGATATTATTCACATAACTACTATGTTAAGGTTTAGAAAAAATGTGAAACCCATATTGTTATGCAAGCAAAGAAACCGAAGGCCACTGACAGCATGTGAAATATGGACAATAATCCTCTTCACTAATCAACAACAAATAACATATCGCTGCTGCTGTTGGTAGATGTCGCTTGTGGGACTCAATCTGTTTGCTCTTTATGTGACGTCATGAGATTCATCGGCATTGTAATACCGCCTGCAGGACCCACTCGGCGTCTTTAACAACAATACTGCAAACTTATATGCCACTAGCAAGGGGTATATCATTTACATATAAATATATAAGTGTTGTAGTTGTATTTCCCCGGTTCTTTGACATATAGACTTAATGTTTACCCTAACCATCTGTACAACAAGTGATGGGCCTAACACTTCACATATCCACAGTAGCTAAGTTTCTGCTAAGAGATTTTTTTTTAAACATTCGTCTGTACATATGATATATGGCAAGTTTTCTAACCCATAATTATAACTCATCATCAATATAATTACAAATATAAAGTGTTCTTATGTTTCCTCTGCAGGAATAAATTCTGTAGCAGCCATCACTGTAGAAGATATCCTGAAGAGACCATTGCACAACCTGCAGGAGAATACAGTCACTCTCATCACCAAATGCCTTGTTTTCCTTTATGGTATCCTTAGTGTTGTAACTGCTTTTGGCGCAAATTTTCTTCAAGGTTCATTAATGCAGATTGTGATATCCAGTACAGGAGGCTTTGGGGGTGCAGTGTTAGGAATGTTTCTGTTGGGTGCATTAATTCCTTGGGCAAACAAATATGGTGCCCTCTCTGGCGGAATCATTGCTATAATTTTTAGCATATGGGTGACTGTAGGAAACCAAATTTATGGACGGAGGTCGACAACTTTAGCACCTCCACCAACAGATATGTGCTTTCATAATATGTCATCACAATCATATTTAAACAATATAACAATGTTCAACTCACAGACCAATTGGTCGACTATTGTACACAGCCATACACAGAGACAGCCATCCAATGATGGATTTTTCCTGTATAACATCTCACATCTTTGGTTCTCTGCCATTAGCCTCACAATTACACTCGTGGTAGGCATTGTCATAAGTCACTGCACTCGGAAACACTGTATGTCCGTTACTGACCAAAAATACCTTTTTACCTTCATTCGGAAATTGGGGTTGTCAGAAACTAGCGACATAATGCACGAAATGAACAGAGAAGAGACAAAAGCAATGATCTAAATCTATTTGATTACAGTTGACAATCAATCATTGTTCTTTTTTGTTCTGTTTACTCGTTTCAGTTTCTGACCATGCTAAACCTAATAATTTACATCCCAGATAACTAGTGTCTTTTTTTAATTACGTTTAGTTTTAGTTGTCTTTCCACACAGGACAAAAAGACCTTTTAAGCCCCCCCCCCCCCCCCCCCCCCCCCCAACGCTTTGAGAGCATTGTAACAGGAGGAAAAGATCACAAATTGTATATGCCACCTAGAAGTAAGTGCTCAGACAAGTAGGATAGCCTAGATGAATCACTACTCATCTCATCTCATCTCATCTCATCTCATCATGTTCCTCTTGTACCTTGCGGTGTCGAGGTGAAGTATAAACAGCGGGAGAGTGCCCGTTTATGGGCTTCATGTATCAATATTCCCATGGACTGTTATTCCCTGCGTCCATAGTTTACGTGGCCGGCCTCTTCCTCTGTTTCCATCTGGTCTGTACATCATTGTTTGTTGTGGTATACTGTTAGTTGGTAATCTACTTGCATGGCCAAACCATTTGACTTGCTGCCTTCTAATAAAATCTAGTGCAGCTATAAGCCCCACTTTAGTCCTGATTTCTTCATTTCTGATCTTATCTCTTCTTGATACGTTGAGTATTATTCTCGGGAATCTCATTTCTGTTGTTTTGATGTTTCTTTTCTCTTTTTCTGTCATTGTCCAGGTTTGGCATTGGTAACATAGAGTTGGTAGGAAGATTGTGTTGTAAAGTGCTTTCTTAGTAGTTATTGATACATGTTTGTTCTTTTGTATTGGTGCCATTTGTCCAATGAGTTGGTTTGCCTTATTGCATCTATTTTCGATCTCGTCTTCTGATTTGCCATTTGATGATATTATACTTCCTAGGTACTTGAAACTCTTTAATTGTTTCAAGGGATGTTCGTTTAGGTAAATCGTTATTGCTTTTTCTTCTTTAGTTATATTCAGTACCTCTGTTTTACTTGTGCTAAGTTTCATGTTATGTTCCCTACACATTTCGTTTAGATTATTGATGTGGTCTTGTAATTCAGCTTCTGATTTTGCTATTAGTGCTTCCTCGTCGGCAAACAGGAGTTCTCTAATGGTTAGATTTGCAGATGATTCTTCTTCTGTGTTCTCGTCATGCGGTGTTCTTGCGGTCTCTGTTTGGCTGGTTTCTTTACATATGTTGTCTATATCTCTCTCTCTATATATATATATATAAAAGGCAATGTTTGTTTGTTTGTTTGTTTATTTGTCCTTTATTTGTTCCGGAACGGTCCATCCGATTGAGATGAAATGTTGTACAGATGTTGTTATCACTCCAGCGGATCCAACTGACATAGTTTGTTAGTTTAAAATCAACAATTTTTCCTCTGGCATTTCGAAAAGGCATTATGCGCTTTAGAAACAGACGAAGAAACGTCCCGCCATCTTGCTCCAAGGGAACTCACTCTCTGATTAAACCAGAAATTAGTTATGAACAGTAATGTTTGTGTGTGTGTGTGTGTGTGTGTGTGTGTGTGTCCTTTATGAGTTCCCGAACAGTCCATCCGATTGAGATGAAATGTTCTACAAATGTTATTCTTACTAGAAAGAAAAAGGCATTACGAGCTTCAGAAACAGACGAAGCAAAAGGAACGGGTACGGGAGCATCAGAAACAGACGAGCAACGGGAACGGGAAGAACAGAAACAGGCGAGCAATAGGAACGAGAACGGGAGCATCAGAAACAGACGAGCGACGGGAACAGGAGCAGGGGCCGAACGCGTACTCTGTGCACTTAGAGAAATGTATTTGAATGTATAATGACTACTTATATCAATTCAATGAGACGCTCCCCACCAGGGGCTGGGCTAAGCCGGGCCGGGTCGTCTAGTATGTTATAAACAAGAAATGGGACATGAAACAAGCTTGTCATACTCGGGATCTTATGGTTAAGGGTTCTGAGTGTCCTCCAGTTGTTCTCACTATGCATTCACTGTTGTTGTATAAGCATCTACATATGTTCATTAGATGTGTACTCACTCCATATTGTTTAAGGATTTCCCACAGCTTGTTTCTATCTACTCTATCAAATGCCTTTTCTTGGTCGACAAAGGCTAAGTAGAGTGGTTCATTGAATTTGATTTTTTTTTTTTAAATAAGTTTTCTAAGAGCAACAATGGCATCTCTGCATCCTTTGCTTTTTTTAAATCCAAGTTGTGTTTTCTCTTAGCTGGGGTTCTATAATAGTTCAAGAATTTTGCAAAATATTTTCCCAGTATGACTCAACAGTGAAATGCCTCTGCATTGTGTGCTTTTTGCTGCATTTGTTTTTCTAAATTGGGATAATTATGGCGTGTCCCCAGTCTCATGGTGTCTGTTGTTCTACCCAAACGTGGTTGAATTGTCTATGTAGCCATGCTGTTCCTACTTCTCTTGCTGCTAAAATTAGTTCATTTGATATTTCATCTTGTCCTGGTGATTTGTTCAATGGGGCAAATCTGACGGCTTCTACAGTACTCTAAAATAATAACATCATGCAGAATATTATGGCAGATTTACAAGATTGTCACACATTAAAGGGATTTGCTATTTAACAATAGTTGAAGTCTAGCATAACATCTAAGACAATAATGCAGTGGTGTTTGTGCTAGATTGTTAGTGGAATCATTGTGACTGAGGTTCTATCTGAAGTACATGGCGCTTGCGATATTTTAGAAAATGTGTTTATAAAGCCATATATCACTATTGTGAAGATGTTTATACGCATTAGTTATGCAACGTGAGGCTTAATAAAGGGAGATTGTAACTGGTGTACCACAGGAGGCATGTAGAAGAGAGAAGATAACAGGATATCGGCTGTCCAGCCACAAAGGATAGTGCACTAATGTGGGTTGACCTTAGGCAACATTGGTTGACATTAGTTTGTAATTTTAAAAAAAAATCAAATGTGACAGGATCTATTGTGTTATATTTGAGGTGTTGATATGCAGCACCCTTTTTCTGCCTGAGACGTTTCAGGAGTAGATAGTTGATCTCAAGCCAAATGGAAATTCACATAAGTTGAGTTCTTTAGGAGTAGAAGAGGTTGATGTAAATTCACTCTACTGATCTTCAAGACTATAAATACAGGTGAATGCGGGTATGTTGCATTAAATAGATAAATATGGTTATAGCTGAGCAAATCAGATACAATCTTTCATCGCTGGAGTGTGTAGGATCTGTATATGATAGTTCCACTGAATATGAGATATTGCGTAAGTGAATACTGTGCTACATGGAAAGTCAGTACAGGCTGAGAATATGGCAGTTGAAGAGGGTCGGTTTAAACATTAAGTTTTATCTTGTTATAGCATTGGCACAACTGGAGAGGATGGTAAAGTTAGTGATTCTATGACAAACCTTGGTTGATGCATTTAACAAGTGATATCTTTATTACCATGCAGAGTGAAAATTGGGAAATATAAATTATTACTCATGTATGCAATATGATTCATGTGTGTATTAAGATGTAGCACAGATAATCAGATATTGCTATTGTGTTGCATGAGTGGCTAATGACTGTAATGTCAGAGCTCTCCTGAGTTTTTGGATCTGTGTTTAAATTAATCTTGTTATCTTTATTTTTTCTGGTGTTACAATTGCTGGTGTCTGTCTCCGATGTTAAGTTGTAATTTTGTTGGAGTTTTTCACGTTAAGTGTCTTATTTTTGTCTGTGTCAAAGTTCTTCCTGTTTAAATGTCACACCTTTTGTTAAGTGTCACATTCTATTTGTTTAGACATTAACCATTCGGTTGTTATCAGACAGACTTGGACTATATCGGGGTAAGATGTCTTGTTGTTTGTTAGGGACCACTCTTTTTTAATGTTTCATTTTGGAATACATTTGTCTGTAGTGTTTGGTCTTATATTTCAATATTTGTATAGACATTAGGTGTCCTTGAATTTGTAGATTGTGATAAATAAAGAGCGTTTGTATTGCTCCTGATGTGTTAATTTAGTATGTGTACGTTTAATTTGTACACTCACTGTTATTGTGACAGCTTGGCAGTTTCATCCAGCGATTGGGTGATAATATAAACAATAGTTCTAGCCTCTGTCTCTGGAATTCTCGAACCTCTTATTTCTTTTTAGCTTTTTTAACACCTTCACCACGGAGCCGGCATGCTTTTCTGGAAATTGTCTGGGAAGAAATGGCGACGAGGAAAGGAACTGTTTAAGGCACTTAATTTGTCGTGACATAGAATATGTGAAGAATTACCACTTCACAATCCAACGGGAGTATCTGCTATGGGACGACCTTTGACATTTCATTCAAGATACCAAAAAGTTGTATTTACCTAAATAGTTGACTGTAGCGAATCATGGACTGTAGCGAATCATTTACATAAATAGTTGACTGTAGCGAATCATGGACAACAAGCAGAAAAGTACGGAATTATGTGAACGCTGTGGAGATTTAATTTTATAGACGTTGAGTTGAGTTGAGTTAAGTTGAGTTAGGAACCGACATCACTGCACTCAGGACATTCCCATACGTGCTCCTTCCCCTCGTTCAACAGCCAGCGAAGAGTCATGCTACTAATCGTTCCACATAGCTATCTGATTAAAAGTTCTCCTGGTCTTCCCTCTCAGTTTTGAGATTCTTCCAGAACCCCTGCCGATTCCTCGCAATCACATTCTTTCCGCATATGGATTCTCAATCTGTTCCTCCGCCTTCTCCACCTGGTCCCACAAACGCACGACCACCTCCCCCTTGTCCATAGGCAGTCTACCACCAAGAGGTGCATTCCCTGCTAGCCTATCAGCCTGTTCATTCCCCCGCACCCCCGCATGGCCAGGGCAAAATATCCATACAATTCTCACAATCTGTGACCTCTGAAGCGACGATAGCCATTCCACACGAAACATTCCTTTCGCCACCTTCCTAAGCATACTCTTTGAATCCGTAATGAATACAATGTGTGTTGCAGTAGTCTCCTCCTGCCAACAGAATGCCGCTGTTACTGCCTCCACCTCCATTCTCAGTGCTGGAGGTCGTAGTCTCATATGCCAGACTCTCCTTTTTCAAGATTTGCCCATTAGCCTTTGCAATAAAGCCCCAACAACTACGTCTGTTTCTCACCACTGACCCATCCGTGTAGATGGCTATGTCGCCTTGATGGGTGTTACTCTGGATCAGCTGTTGCACCTCAAACTCAGTGCGGCCCGATGCCCATTCCCTGCACTCACGACCCAGTGTTATTATTACATTGTGCCAGTCTGTCATGTTTTCCGAAACTTCAACCCACTCTTTTTCACGATTGATGGTCTCTAGATCTCACACCTGACGTATAGAAAGTTCCGCCTATGCCATCTAGGACCTGCCTCGTCTTAGTCTATGACCCTTTATTACATCTATGGCTGCATGCAGCGGGTGATCATTATCTGCAGCAACTCTCAGGTACCATTTGGTTTAGTTTAGTTTGTTTAGTTTAGCCGACGGATCAACATCACGGCACACGGGTGTAACCCATAAGTGCTCCGTTCTCCTCCTAACTCAAACCTGAGCCTGGAGAAACTCAGCTCAGTGCACGAACTCCGTAGCACCGGCGAGGGTCCTGAAATACTTTGGGTAGATTTTTAACTCAAAGTTTTGCCCGGGCAGCGCCGTTTGGCTGCTCTTTTTCGATTTCCAACAAAAAATCCATTTGGTTTTAAGGATGCAATGCCTATCCGTCATTGTTGGTAGCGCCAGAATATGCCTCATGCATATAATTAGTGTGTCCTTTGTGCACCCCGGTATTACCCGCATGGCAGCATTTTGTATGCGCTCAAACCTTTCAAGCTGGCTCTGTGATACTGTCAGCAGCCCCAAACCATACTCAATGACATAAATTATTAACTGCTGAAAGAGCCTTACAACATCCTCTGATCTATCTCTGATTTCAAAGAAGAATGATGAGAACCCTCTTGACGAATAAGAAGAGTAACGTAGATGTCTTGAAACATGGACGAATAGGAAGAGTAACGTAGATGTCTTGAAACAATGTAACCAACAAAGAGAACCCAGTTACTCACATCAGAAGAAGACTGTGCACATTATGTGTTCAGGTCGTGAGACTGCGAAAGCTGGAGTATTTTGTTACAACGGGAAGGTTGGAGGGAAAGAGAGGCAGAGTGGGATTAAGAGAGAACAGGCTTCACAGTTTGACATCAAGGTATGAAAGAAGATGAGTATCAGAAATTATTAGCAGTCCACAAGATAGAAATGATCATGAATTCCACACGCTTGGACTATAAGATGTCACCTGTGCTATTACCGTCCTAGATTACAACGACTAGAGGCCTTTACTTGAATCATTCTAGAAGAAAGATAAAATAGCAAGTCCTCATCTTTAACTATAACATTATTCATCAGTACCATCATTTGCAATGCTGAATGTAATAGTCCTCCCGTGTGTTGCCGGGGCCCATAAGGGAAGCAAAGAATAGCAACACTGTAGGCTACCACGCATGTCGTAAGAAGGCTTGACTAAGGAGGCTTGATGGTTACGTCGCACTGCTACTGAGTGAGTGCGTGGCGCGACACTGTGAGCTGTGAGTTTCGTATGAAATGCTTTTGAATCTGCCTGAGGTTTTTTGGAACGTGACTGCATGTTCGGAGCGATGGCAGATGGCTATGTCCCAGAGTTGACCGGTTTTTGCCTTATGCAGAAATGCGTGGCTGCTGGGCTTCTGGTTGACTGCCACTACCATCGACGATGAACTGTATTTCGTGGACTGTGTGGGTGAACATCTAGGAAACATACAGATGGGAAAATGACTGCTGATTCCATCAGAGATGAACTCTGGGTTTCATGGGGGGCTATTGTGTTGACATTCTGGCGGCGGCATTATGCACAGTGTATCTGTGCGGACTGTTGTTTGTCGAGACTCATGCCTTTTCCACTTTTCACCTTGGGCAGTTGGGCGCGTTTTGTGTGATATTCACTGGCACATGAACGGAGCATAATGGGGACAACCCGTTGCTGTGAAGTTGGAACTGCGACTAACTAACTAAATGTAATAGTCATTCAAACGAAGATCTGCCTTACATAAGTAAAGACAAGGCTGATGATGCAATCAGATGAAACATTAAATTCTGACATGGTTAGAGAATATACCATAAGTAAAGACAAGGCTGATGATGCAATCAGATGAAACATTAAATTCTGACATGGTTCGAGAATATACCAGTTCTGTTCCTCTGTTATGTGTGTTCCTGGTATGTTCGACCACAGATCGTCTTCCGTTGCACTTTACCAACCCATCCCGGATTGTCTTTCTCTGTTGACACGCTCAACCTGTCATGTTACCTTGAGTTTAAGTAGCTTTTTATTTCAATGAGTGTAACTGGCTGAGTAGTTTAAACGACGGGTTCGAACCCTCGGTAAGGTGTTGGATTTTTTCCTGTCGGGGTTAAAAATAAAAATCTGACCTGCACAGTTCACGGCGATAGCACTAGCCAGGAGGCTTAATTCCTTAGGCTCCAAAATCTCCCTGTCCTACACAGCAAGGTACTATAGTTAGAAGTTGACAGTATGTATTTATTTCAGATAGCTATCAGTTTACGATGTTCATTTGTCTCCTGTAGTACTTGGTCATTGGTTTTTCTGTCTGTCCATGGCAAAGAATACCATGGACAGACAGAAAAACCAATGACCAAGTACTACAGGAGACAAATGAACATCGTAAACTGATTAGAGAAATTAGGCGTGGACAGTCAAAAAAGTTTTGGACATGTTATGAGAAGAAATGGATTGGAGAACTTAGTGACAACTGGCAAGATCGAGGGGAACAGACCAAGAGGAAGACCGAGAGGAAAATACCTGGATGGCTTGGCCACATGGCATGGACGAGACAGGAACACTGAGCTGATCCACGACACTGGTGTTCGAGTGAAATCGCGAGTCATGACCGCCGACGCTTTCCGGCATGGCACATGATTGATTGATTGAGAAAATGAGTAATGTTGTATATGTTATACACACGTATTTATAAACATTCATCTGTGATTATCATGTTTGTGTTTGATTGTTTGTCTGTCTGTTCGTCAGAGTGTTTATTTACGTTGCATAACATTTTAGTACGTCTTATTTGTATGCTTATAATTTAAATTGCCATGCTTTTATCTTCATAAATTAAAGTGGCTAATGTTATATAATTAAAGTGAAGTATCAACATATGTTATCTAAGTTCACCCCAGGCTTTGTGCTATGGAGTTATAACTCCATTTTACAAACTATCGTCTGTCAAAACGAAGAGGTGCCAGTAAATATCCAACAGCATCATATGTTTGTAATCTATATGTGAAATATGAATGGTTTAAAGAGCTGAAACTAATAAGTATGATGCGTGGTCAGTTCGTAACCTTTATAAAATAAAGTCCGTTCGTTTGTTCCTCTTTCGGTTACATTTCTTATAGAAAGATTAGCTCGCAAAACGCACGTCGAGTATATTGTTTCATTGATATAATAACCTCATTATATATATATATATATATATATATATATATATATATATATATATATATATATATATATATATATTAGGGCTGCGACCGATTAATTTAAATTTAATAGTTAACTTTTGAAAAATTAACGATTAATTAACAGTTAATTTCGATTAAAGCAAAACATTTATAGTCACATAACTCACATTATAGTCGTAGTTGTCAAAAATCGAAATAACACTGGATTGTCTTGTTCATATGTCATCTAATAAACATATATGCAAACAGATGAGTATGTTGACTGTATTTGGTTATTAACAATATGACCAGCAGAGCTGAACAATCATTCTCATAGAACTGATGTAGCCGGTATGCATAGAATGGTCTTGGTAAGTTCGACCGTTTGCATCTTTTGACAAACACTCAGGTATTTTGAGCGTGGATCAAGTGCTGTTGCAATCTATAGTATTTCAATACTTGTCATCTTAGCTACACGTTTACTGAAGTCATAAATAGATTCTGCTTTAAATTTAGCTACGTAGCCCGGATTATCATCGTTTACAGTCATATGCTTTGTCAATGATGATAGCAGTGGCAATATACAGTTACATGAAACATAATCTTGACCGCCAAGCAGGACCGTGGTCTGACAGTATAAGTCCAAGACTTTGACATATTTCGAAATCTTCTACCAGTCCGAATCTGACAGTTTTGGACCTCTGTGTTGCTTATTTTCATCTGACATGTAGACAGTTAATGCATCTTTGGTCTGTAGAAGACTCTGTAGCATACTAAACAATACTGTTCCATCTTTTTGGTACATCTTGCTGCAGCTTACACAATGGTGACTTGTACAATTTTGCAACTCGGTTGTGTTTGCAGCACTATGTTTAAAATGTCCGACAAATTTTCGACATCCGGTTCATTTGTATAAGTGATGGGAGAACAGTTTCCGAGTAATCGTTAAAGAAAAATTAATCGTTAAAACATTTAACGATTAATTGATTAATTAATCGTTAACTTCCGCAGCCCTAATATATATGTATATATATATATATATATATATATATATATATATATATATATATATATATATATATATATATATATATATATATATATATATATATATGAGCAGACACGGCCTTAAACATTGGTCGGCAACTAGTCCAGGATCGAAGCGTATCTGGAGTAAACTAGGCAGACCGAGAGAGGGATCAAGCTGCATGTGCAATACATGGTCTCTGCAATTCCTGTCAGGCTTTGTGATATGGAGAAGCATTCCCTCATCTCTGGTCCCCATCATGTATGTGTTGATGTGGTAGGAAACGTGCAGGCGGGCAGATTGTCTTTCATTGTGTCATGCAAACACATCAGCTTTCTGTTAATGATTATGTTTCTCTGGGCATACAATTATCATCATCATCTTTGATAAACATACAATTCAGTGATTATGTAAATGCTGCATCATACTGTGAAGTTCCATAATGCATTTTAACTAAACATAGAATTTAAAAAAAAAAAAAGAAATGGATGGCAGTTGAAATTTCGCTGATTATGAATGAAGGAAAACAGAAAAAGCAAGATAATGGCTAATATAATAAAATAGATAAATACATAGTAAATAAATGCAAAGAATTTTAAAAAAAAAAAAACGTCTAGCCGAATTAATAATGCATGGGAACATTTGGGAACAAACAATGGAAAAAGGCCACATTTCATGTAACGACAAATAAATACAGTAATAGATCGGAAAACACGAAATACGACTGGATGTTTAAAATCGAGGGATGGTGCAATATTAATCAGCTAAGATGATGTAGTCAATAGATAGACGGAATTTCGGAAAAAGCTGTATGATGATATGAAACCGTATGTAGATATTCAAAACAATGGTGAATGTCCACCAATACTTGAAGTTGAAGATGCACTACACTGCATGAATAAAAATAGGCACCCTGTCCAAACATCATTACATTAAATGAAATTGAGGCTCTATGTGATTTTGGAAAAGAAATATTGATAACATTTCTGAATGGCATCTACACTAGTGGGTACACTCCTGGTGATCTATTACAATAAATCTTTACAGCATCGCAGAATACTTCGAATGAGTCTCGAGACAAAGCTGTTGATAATGGTAATTACGAATAAGAAAGAAGATCAAACCAGAAATTGATTATGAACAGTATGTATCAGTAGAGGAAAAGGGAAAAAACTATTATATATATATACGCTCATTACGCTCAGTAGCTTGCCATTGCTTTCTGAACGACCGGCTCACTACCCTCTAAGTTACCGACGCGGTGAGAACCGCTACAACATCTCGAGCAACGTCAAGTTACTGACGAGAGTATACGAGATTACGGAGAGTGTCGTGTAACCTCTAGACCAGAGAGACCGGCCCACAACACGTCTATGATTATTCAATTTGATATTCGGCACGTTGTGATTAATCCCTGGAGCTGGCTGGAACATAATTACAGTCTTCTCCAAATAATGAGCCCAAAGTTGGCACAGGCATATGAGAAAGCTGAAACGTTGTGTTGCGTGTCTGCCTCTGAATTGGTATATAGAGTGCAATCAGCAAACAGAAACTCTCTGACGGTGTCGCTGTTAGTTTTGGTTTTAGCTTTCAACCGTCCGAGATTGAACAACTGTCCATCCATGCGGTAGTTGATGGCTATTTCAATGTCGTTGTTCTCTAAGGTATTTATTAGCATAGTTTAAAACAATGAGGCTGAACAGTGTAGATGCCAGGACACATCCTTTCTGTGACTCCATTGGTGACAGGAAAGAACTCAAACAGTTCACAATTTTCGTGTACTCTTGCCTGCATACCATCATGAAATAGCCGCACTATTTGGACAAACTTTTAGTGGACAGTCATATTTCGTCATATTTTTCACAGTCCGTCTATGCTGACTGTATGTAAAGCCTTGGTAAGATCAATGAAAGTAGAGAACGGTTCAGAGTTATGTTACTGACATTTCTCTTGCAGCTGCCTTCCAGCGAAAATCATGTCAATCATTCCTCGCTCTTTACTGAAGCCACATTGACTCTCAGGAAGAGGACCTTGGTCGAGATGGACTGTGAGGCGATTGAGAGGATTTCTTCCGAGTATCTTCCCATCAAATGAGATCAAGGAGATGCCTTTGTGGTTGTCACAGAATTGGCTGTTTCTTTTACGTTTGTAAAGGTGGGCTATTGACGCGTCCTTGAAATCTTGTGGCATGGTCTCGTTCACCCATGTGTTTGTAAAGACTTGGTGAAGCTGCTCTATTAGGACCGGCCCACCTGCCTTGTATATCTCTGATGGGATGGAGCCAGGACCAGGCGCCTTTCCACTGGAAAGTTGCTGAATGGCTTTGTTTACTTCAACAATGGATGGCAGGTCATCAAGTGTATCAGTGGGGACTTGAAGAAAGCATTCGATGGTTTCATCATCGAAGGAGGAGGTTGCGTTTAAGATGCTGCTGAAATGCTCTGCCCAGCGTTGAAGGATGTCTTTCTTTATCGGTCCCCCATCTACACTGAGGAGGGGAACTATGCTTGGTGATGTAGGACCATAGACCGCTCACAGTGAATCGTAGAAGTTTTTAATATCATGTCTGTCAGCAAAGCTTTGAATCTCATCAGCTGTGTTGCTCAGCCAGGAGTCCCGCATGTTCCGAAGTTTCTGCTGCACTACTCTCGGATATTACTGAAGGCATTTTTTTACGTTGACTTCGGCTTATTCAAATATGCCTTATGGAGAAAATGCTTCTCGGCCAGCAATTGGTTGATATCGGAATTTTCATCAAACCTGTCTTAATGCTTTCGGGGGAAAGGGGGGGGGGGGGGGGGGGGGGCTGGGCCCAGGATTTCCATAGCAGTATTGAAAATTATGTCCTTTACGGCTCTCCATTCTGTTTCCGCATCCTGTTTAGCTTTCGCATTAGGTTTCAGGCGGCCTTCCAGCATATTTTAAAATGACAGTTGCATTTGTTTTTACTGTTTAGGAGGGTGAAATTTAGGTTTTTCTGTACACTTTTACCCCTCGAGGACGCCGTGGTGATTTGATGTGAATGTTTATTTTTGAGACGGTAATGATTAAGTTCTTAGTTTGGAGAGAGGAATGAGTTCTTAGTTTGGAGAGGGGAAAGAGTTCTTAATTTGGAGAGGGGAATGAGTACGTTCTTAGTGCGGAGAGGGGAGTGAGTAAGTTGTTAGTTTGGAGAGGGGAATGAGTTCTTAGTTTGGAAAGGGGAGTGAGTAAGTTCTTAGTTTGGAGAGGGGAATGCGTTTTAGTTTAGAGAGGAGAATGAGTAAATTCTTAGTTTAGAGAGGGGAAGGAGTAAGTTCTTAGTTTTATGAGAGGAATGAGTTCTTAGTTTGGAGAGAGGAGTGTGTTTGGAGATAGAAATGAGTTATTAGATTAGACAGAGGAATAAGTTCTTAGTTTGGAGAGAGGAATGAGATCTTAGTTTGGAGAGCGAACAAGTAAGTTCTTAGTTTGGAGAGGGGAATGAGTTCTTAGTTTGGAGAGGGGAATGAGTAAGTTCTTATTTTGGAGAGGGGAATGAGTTCTTAGTTTGGAGAGGGGAATGAGTAAGTTCTTAGTTTGGAGAGGGAAATGAGTTCTTAGTTTGGAGAGGGGAAAGAGTTCTTAATTTGGAGAGGGGAATGAGGGGTGTGAGATCTTAGTTTGGAGAGGGGTAAGACTTCTTAGTTTGGAGAAGGGAATGAGTTCTTAGTCTGGAAAGTGGAATGAGTAAGTTCTTAGTATGGAGAGAGACATGAGTAAATTCTTAGGAAGAGGAGATTGAGTTCTTGGTTTGCAGAGCGGAATGAGTAAGATTTTAGTTTTGACAGGGGAATGAGTTCTTAGTTTGGAGAGGGGAGTGAGTAAGTTCTTATTTTGGAGAGGAGAATGTGTTTTTAGTTTAGAGAGGGGAATTAGTAAATTCTTAGTTTAGAGAGGGGAATGAGTAAGTTCTTAGTTTTCTGAGAGGAATGAGTTCTTAGTTTGGAGAGAGGAGTGAGTTTAGAGATAGAAATGTGTTCTTAGATTAAAGAGAGTAATAAGTTCTTAGTTTAGGGAGGGGAATGAGTTCTAAGTTTGGAGAGGGGAGTGAGTAAGTTCTTATTTTTGAGAGGGGAATGAGTTTTTAGTTTAGAGAGGGGAATGAGTAAATTCGTAGTTTAGAGAGGGGAATGAGTAAGTTCTTAGTTTTATGAGAGGAATGAGTTCTTAGTTTGCTGAGAGGAGAGAGTTTAGAGATAGAAATGTGTTCTTAGATTAAAGAGAGTAATAAGTTCTTAGTTTGGGGAGAGGAATGAGTAAGTTCTTAGTTTGGAGAGGGGAATGAGTAAGTTCTTAGTTAGGAGAGGGGAATGAGTTCCTAGTTTGGAGAGGGGAATGAGTAAGTTCTTAGTTTGGAGAGGAAGAGGAGTTCTTAGTTTGGAGAGTGGAATGAGTAAGTTCTTAGTTTGGAGAGGGAAACGAGTTCTTAGTTTGTACAGGACGCCGTGGTGGTTTGATGTGAATGTTTATTTTTTGAGACGGTAATGCTTAAGTTCCTAATGTGGAGAGGGGAGTGTGTTCTTAGTTTGGAGAGGGGTAAGTGTTCTTAGTTTGGAGAAGGGAATGAGTTCTTAGTTTGGAGAGGGGAATGAGTAAGTTCTTAGTATGGAGAGGGACATGAGTAAATTCTTAGGAAGAGGGGATTGAGTTCTTTGTTTGCAGATCGGAATGAGTAAGTCTTTAGTTTGGAGAGGGGAATGAGTTCTTGGTTTGGATAGGGGAGTGAGTAAGTTCCTTGTCTGGAGAGGGGAATGAGTTTTTAGTTTCCATCGTGTCATGCAAACACATTAGCTCACGAATTAATATTCTACTGTAAACGTTTCGGTAAAAATGGCGACGACGTGATGCGTTTATTCTTCGGGAGACACTGCTTTACGTGTTTTCCTGTGGATTATGTGGTGTTATTTCATATTCGTTTATTGGAAGTGTTCAAAAGAAGCCACGGAAGGCAGGTGGTGGGTGAAATTATGAGAGCAGCCGACAGATAGTTGTTGGTTATGGTCTCAAGTTTCGCGACGGTAGGCAGAAGATCTCTTTCACGAGACAATGGCTGCGGTCCCCGGCCAGTATGATCACGGCCATAGAAGGAAAGCAAAGGTAAACTACCTTCATTAAAAGTGCCTAGTTCATTATGATTCGCATAAAGACAAATCATCGCAAGACAAAGAAGATACATTAAAATTAGCAACAAGGAATGTTAGGATGTTAAAAGACGACGAAAAATTAGATAACATCAAAGAAGAAATGGAAAAAGAGAAAAATAATATTTTAGTGATGTGCGAAACGAGATGGACAGGAGCAGGAAACAAGATAGATGAAGATTTTAAGATTATTTATTCTGGATGAGAAGATAGACGGGGGGGGGGGGGGGGGGGGGGGGGGGGGGTAGCAAATTATTTTGGACCTGCAAACATCAAAATATGTTCAAGGATACTGGGCCGTGTCGGACACACTAGTTAAATTAAGCGGCAGGCCTTTTAGCATAAATGTTATTCAAATATATGCCCCAACAGGAGAATCTAGTGAAGGTAGTGTAGAGGAATTTTATAATGACATAGAGTCTGCTTTAAAGAAATGTATAAATTCAGAAATAAACATCATAATAGGGGACTTCAATGCAAAAGTTGGAAATCAAGGTGATAAATGTGGTCTTATTGGATCAAACAATCTCATAGCCGCCATGGTTGGAATTTAAATGAGACAATCACGGGTTACCTTGAGAGCGATGCCACTGAGCGGTGCTGGTTATTCAATAGCTGACACTTGTCCATGCGTCAACCAGGAGAGCATAGGCAACAAGAAGTGGCCCCTCTTTTTTTAGCTGGGCCTACGCTGGTCGAGAGGTCACTCGGTGGCAGATTCTTTTAACAAATTGAAATGACTGTGACCAACTTCTGCCGAAGCTGTCGAGTACCTTTGAGCGCCATGGAGACAATTTACAGCCAGTTTCTCCAGAAGTCCTTAGAACAGTCTAACAGGGCAGCAAAGAAGCTAAACCACTAGTTCCCCATCTACATGTTAACACCGTTTTTAGTGGTGCACAGCATTTTTCTTTCCGTGCAACTTGGTGCTTACCGTGCTATACTCTTCTTTTGTGAACCAGGGTGCACAAAACCATAACATTCCTATCTGTTGTAGCAGAGGAAATCAAGAAATTTAACTCCACACTGGGTTTTCCTGGCGAAAAATCACTCATTATTACTCGTATACCATATTCATGAGCAGAATCTGAGGCGTTTCACTACAACAGTAAGTCATGTCAACATGGTAGATATGCTTGCAGATATATACAATTGATGGGAAAGACATTAGACATTTAAAAAAAACATATTTTGAAAACAACAAGCTGCCTTAAGGATCGATAATGAAGTGGGACAATATCAGCCTATTAAGAGAGCAGTTAATCAGGGATTTGTAATGTCTCCAGATCTTTTTTCCATATACAGTGAAAATATTTTCAGAAATGTAGAAGATATAAATGGAATCAGCATTGGAGGACGAAACATCAATAACATTAGATATGCAGATGATACAGTATTGATTGCAGACAATGAGCAGGATCTGCAAGAATTAGTAGATTCGGTTGTTGCTCACAGTGAAAAGCTGGGGTTAGAATTAAATTGAAACAAGACACAGATTATGGTCGTCACTAAGAAGAACAAAATACTACAATGGAATATACAAGCAAATGGGAATATTCTTTAACGAGTGAATCGGTACAATTATCTCGGAACAGTCATAACATCAGATGGGAGATGCTATGAAGAGATTAGAACAAGAATCGCGATGGTGACAGTAGCCTTTAGCCAGATGAAAAACATACTCGCCAATAAAAAGATGTCAATTGAAACGAGAAAAAGAGTGTCGAGGTGTTACATAGAGCCTGTTCCTTTGTATGGATATGAAACTTGGACAATGAGCAGTCAAGCTGAAAAACATCTGATGGCTGCAGAAATGTAGTTTCTAAGGAAAATACAAAGAATGCCATGGACAGATAGAAAAACAAATGACCACGTACTACATGAGACATGTGAAAATCATAAATTGATTAGAGAAATTAGACGTAGACAGTTAAAATTGTTTGGATATGTTATGAGAAGAAATAGATTGGAGAACTTAGTGACAACTGACAAGATCGAGGGGAATAGAACAAGGGGAAGACCGAGAAGTAAATACCTTAATGGCTTGGCAACATGGCATGGTCGAGACAGAAACATTGAGTTGATCCACGACTCTGGGACTTTGGTGATCGAGTGAAATGGCGAGTCTTGACCGCCCACGCTTTCCGGCATGGTACATGATTGATTGATTGGTTGTAAACACGAAGAAGTATACTGTCCCACGATAGCGCCAAGGCTCTTTGTGTTAACGATTATGTTGATGACGGCTGATGGTGGTTTTGCATCATTCTATTAATAGGTAATATTTGGATTATAGTTGATGCATCTGCTCATTTGAAGTCAAGAGGTCAGCATAAAGGAAGTTTTATTTTTGAGGTGTGTGTAAATTAGACACCCGTGAATATTAATAATGCAGTACCATAAATTAGTCTTGACGTATGTGATTTTGCACATTTTACTGCTATCTGTGACATATTCTGTGTTCTCAATATGTTCATAACGAGTGTACTTTCGCCTTGAACTTGACATGAACATATATGAGTGAAGATTAGTACGAAAGAATGAGCTTGTGGAACTATTCATTGCTGTTGCCAAGGCATGTAGGCTTGTGACAATGATAATAGTGACAAATATTGTTTTGAATATCATCATCATCACCATGATTGTGATGATTGTGTTGTGTTCTGGCGTGTCAGCGACTTGTGCGCTGCAGTTTTTCAAGACTCCGCTACTTTCGCACTGCACGAAATAACAATTCATGACATTTGCGAAAGGAATGCAATTTATTCAGAGCCGACATTTGAATGGCTCTACGAGCGTTAGGCTTCATCATTGTTACACAATATGCATACATCAACGTGATGATAGATGATGCTAGCATTACACAATCTAAATGAACAGCCCTATGTTTGCCTATGACCTAGAAAGCTATCGTATTGGTCAAAGATCCGTCTGCTCTCTCTACCGTCTCCAGTCAGTCTGTCCCGCAACACATTGCGTGGACAAGCACGGACACTTTACTCTCCGTGCAATCGCTATTATTGCGTGCCTGGTCTTGCCAGCACGCTGGCTGGTGAGTTTGAGTAACCTGGCATATCACGGTTACTCGCAAGGACCAGCAACCCAATTGCTTGGGGAAAGCCCTCGCTCATCTGTACTCGTTTACCTCTGGTCTGACACAAATGTGTCTCCCTGTGAGGTTATTAATAGTACTCGGTGTCTTCCCTGTCTGGTCTCTCTCTATTAGCCTAGTGTTAACTCCTTACTTCTGTAAGGTCTTATTGGGGATGCTGACAGGGTCCCCTCCTCTCCGCGAAGTGTTACTTCCCTTTTCTTCATGTTTGTATCACTTCTTGGTCACAAAAGAAAAATTGGTTGTCCCAATTTTGTCAGATCTCCAATAAGTATAGAACTTTCTAGTTTGGGGATAGAACAATATCTTCTACCTTCATTCACAGTGTTCTATCTTTTCACTTGGCTAATTCAGTAGCCCATGTCTCAGTATAGTTGGTTCTATAGATATCTTAAGGATTGGTAGTGAACCGGAAACCGTTGTCTTATGACTTATGTCCTGGCTTCTGTCGTTTGACCCTATGTCTTTTGACTTCCACCTATTGACTTCCGTCTTGACCTGTTCCTCCTATTGCCCAAAATGACAACCCACACACTAGTTGACTCTATTATGAGTACAACACATGAGCACCAAGTGTTCATGTTCCCATCAATATCCCCTCCAACTCCATACACATAGCTCTACTGTTCACCTTCTTGCTTCCGCATGTGAAAAAGCTATATTTCACTGTTACATTTAGGTTTCTGATTATTTATTGTGTCCCCTGAATTTAGAGTTATTGTTCTTTGAACTTAATTGGTGTGTGCAACTTTTATGTGTTCGTTTTCCTGTTTGTTTGCGTGTTTTCTAATAAACTAAAGTGTACTTAACTCTCTAACATGTGTATGCGTTAGTGTACTAAATGTGTGTGTTCCTTCGAGCGCCGCAAATCGGTTTATTGTGGTTACAAACGTTCGTCATTTTTATTTGTGACCACAACTCCGTTTTCTGAAGCTCAAAGTACGTTCTTATATACTCTGTTAAAGTGTGGCTGTAACACATATAAAAACCTTCGACAACACATTGGAAACACAGATGACACAGACAAGTCAAATAAGACTTTTCCAGCGGTGGAAAAAAAATTTTCCGCTGTCTTTCTCTCTCGCTCTCTTCCTTTCAATGTTTACTAAGTTTTTGCATTCTCTCCTCGCATTTTCTCTTCTTTCATTCATCTTTCATACCCTTTCATACTGTTCTTTCAATCAATCATTCTCTCGTCATTAAAATATGTTTCATAGTATTACATACATAAACAATATATATATACAATAAACGATTGGCTGAATTATAACAGTAATCACGCCAAATGACTGTGCGTTTTGTTTGCACGCGTCATGTCTATACAAAAATATACATAGTTATAAGGATGGTTTGTTACCGCTCCTGACATAGTAACTTCCATAATTTGGTGTGCTGACCTAAATTACCCTCAAGGGAAATAATTTACTACTACTTTCATTTAAGAAAAATGGATTAATTACCTTAAATGTTATTTGTGAAAAAGATGATATTAATTCCTAAATGATTGATGTTAGTTTTGAAATGATATTTTAAATAAATGGATATATAAATGATTATGATTATAAGTTAATTGACTAATATCAGATCTAATAATTGTATTTCTATAATGGATGTTTTAATAAATGAATTATTAATTAAATGATAATGATTTCTAACTACGCAAATAAGAAAATAAAGTTATATATGCGTTTACACTAATTTGCAATAGAATAAATAATAGAAAATGAAGTTATAGATACTGTAAATAAAATAATAATGTACATATATCACAGTTACATTTCTATATCTAATTACACTAAGTTGACGTCCTCCTCTGCGTTGTGAAGATGGAGCAAATCTCTTTGTAGACTATTCTAACATAGTTCATTCCGCCAAAGTCTTTTATGCTCTCCTTGAAGGATAGTGTATTAATATAGTTGCCTACCACATTATGTAGGTCCATAGCTAACCCTGGAATGTTATTCGGGGTCTAAGCGTTGGTTCAATATATTCTAGATTCGGGGTCTAAGCTGGGTTCGCTGTCCTCTTGGCGTTAGTTCCCATAATCTAACTTATGTGTGTGTCAGCGCATGTTAATTATGCGTCTGTTCGTTACACTTTTCATAGCACTGTTCTATTCACACAAGTTATATATCAGGCGATAGTAACGCACTTACGATATGTCTTACTCACCACACATGGCACTTGGTTATTTAACATTACAGTGTCACTGTTTCTGGTGGTGTATGGTCGCTTCCTTCCTGTAACTCAGGTATTTGAATGGATGAAGGACGACTCAAAATGTCTGCAATCGTATTTAATCTCCCTTTTAAATGCTGGATGGTAAATGTGTAATTTTGGAGAATCAAAGCCCACCTGTAAATTCTATTGTTGGTAGGATGTCCAGATTGCATCACAGACAATGGAGAGTTATCGGATTGGATTACAAACTGTGCTCCTGCCAAAAATCGGTGAAACTTTCTCACGCAATAGATCAAACTAAGGCCTTCCAATTCTGATGCTGAGTATCTTCCTTCAGCCGGAGTGATCTTGCGACTTACGTACATTACGGGATGGAACGTCCCGTCGTAGAACTGTCCTAGTATCCCAGATATGGATATGGCACTCGCGTCTGTGCGTAAGAAATAAGTGAGTTTTGGATTAGGCATACGGAGAATAGGTGGAACGCTGAAACAATGTTTTAATTTCGATAACGCACTAATTAATCGTGCATCTTTTACAGATAACTTAGCCGAAGCTTTTAAGATGTTAGAAAAAACACTGGTGATTTCCGCCAGGTTAGGGATGAATTTACTATAATAGTTTACAAGACCCAGTAAACTTCGGACCTGTTTCTTGGTCGTTCGCATTGTCAAATTCAGAATCTTAGTGACGATTCTGTCATCAGTTTTCAATTGGCCCCTGCAGATGGTGTGACCAAGGAAGTCAATTTGTTCCATGCCCAACTCTACTTTGGACGGCTTCGCTGTGAGTCCAAACAATCTTAACCTGTCGAAGACTTGTCTAAGTTTCAGTAGGTGTGTTGTCCAGTCTTCTGTATGGATGCAAATGTCATCTATATACGTCGAAATATTTGTCATCCCGTGGAGAAGATCCCTAGTTAGACGGACGAAAGTCGCTGGAGCGTTACGAAGGCCGAAAGGAAGAAAGCGCCACTCATATAGTCCAAGAGGAGTGGAGAAAGCTGTTAGATGGATGGAATTTACTTCCATCGGGAGTTGCCAGTAACCTTTCGTGAGGTCAATCTTGCTAAATATGCGGGATGTAGACATGTCCAAGATTAGATCCTCGCATGATGGAATCGGTTCAGCGTCACTTTTAGTTATCTTATTTAGGCGGCGATAATCGACGCATAGTCGAATAGAAGAGTCCTTTTTGGCGACAAGGACAATAGGGAAGGAATACTCTGACTGAGATTTTTGGATGATTCCGCTCGACTCGAGAGATAGAATTTCTTTGTCGAGGTTCGACCTATAGTTTAATGGAATAGAATAAGGTCGACACTTGATAGGTGTGGTGTCAGTCAGAACGATAGAATGTTCTATTCTATCTGTCTTTCCAGGGATGTCGGAGAAAATGTCTCTGTATTCCGTCACTAGATCTAAGATTTGTCGTCGTTGGTCATCTGTCAGTTTTGTTTCTATCTTTATGCTGTCAATGGTTGCATTCGAGTCTACAGTAGGAACGGGTAATTCCATGTCGTCTTCGTCTGTCTCGTTCAATACTGTTGTGGTACTAGCTGTGTGTGCTGTTATCTGGCTAAGTGTGTTTGCGTTGTCGCTGTCGTGTGTCGCCCTATCTAGTGAAGTTGTGTTGTGTTCGTTTGTCGTCTCATTGCTTGGTGATGGTGCAATTTGTTCGTCTGTCTGCTGTTCTTGTCGTGAAAAATATGGTTTCAGCATGTTGATATGGAATATCTTTAAGTGTCCTTTTATTGATATTTCATAATCAACATCTGATATTTTACGTTCGACGTTGAAAGGCCCTTGCCAAGATGTTAGTAACAAGTTACGTTTGTCGGGAAGTAGCAGCAAAACCTTTTGGTTTGGTTCGAGGTGAATCGTTTTCGCACCTTTGTTTGCATAATCGCGGTACATCTGTCCTTTCCTCTCCAAAGATGCTTTGGCCAGTACACACGCTTTCATTATCCTATCGCGTGTTTCAGTTACCATCTCATATGGTGTTACTGCGGTTGGATTGTCTGGTAAGCTAGTGATTAGCTGATGGTAGATTGTTAGGGGTCCTCGAGGGTTCGCCCCATACACTAACTCAAAAGGTGAGAAACCCGTACTCGTGTGCGGTATCTCTCTATGGGCAAATAGCACTGCTGGCAATAGTGTGTCCCATTCAGCTGGGTTTTCTGCTGTTACTTTAGCCAGCATGTGTTTGAGATCGCCGTTAATTTTTTCTATGATCCCGTTGCTCATTGGGTGATACGGGGTACAGAAATGTTGCTCTACTCCTAACAATTTGGTTAAGGCTTGCGTAGCAGCCGAAATAAACTGCGTTCCCCGATCTGATAAGATAGATCGTGGGAAGCCAAAGCGAGAAAATATGTGCAAAAATACATTTGCCACATCTTTGGAGGTGATGTATTTTAGTGGAATTGCTTCGATCCACCTGGTACATAGGTCCACGAGAGTTAGTATATAACGGTTTCCTTTGCTTGACACCTGATTCAGGGGTCCAACAATATCGACCGCTACACACTCAAATGGTCTGGTTGCTAATAATGACCGTTGAACTTCGGCCGTCACATGCTTTCCCTTTCGTACAAGATGTTGACAAATAGTACAAGAACGACAGAAAGATTTTATGTCCGAACAGAATTTCGGCCAGTAAAAATGTGATAGAACTCTGGCTCGCGTCTTATCATACGCCAAATGTCCAGCAAACGGTGACTCATGTGCGATTTTAAGCACATTTTGTCGGTATGTTACAGGTAACACCGTTTGCTGAATTTCATGGTTATTATTTGTATAATAACGCATGAGAATTCCATTAAATTTTCTAAAGTACCAAGATGCATTCTTAGTCACTTTCGCTCTTTCACCCAAAAGTTTAAAATATGGTGTAATTGTATGGTCGGTGCTTTGTGACTCGATAAACTTCTGTCGAGTAGTGTTGGTATCTGCACCACTTGGTGTTAATAGCTGTAGCATTTCATTTTGTAAGTCAGTATAGTTTGTTTCTGTATCTGACCTTGTTACAGCGTTAGCTATATGTGTATCTTTCCAGGCTTTTATGTCGTCGTCTGTACATTCTTTCAATGCATCTAGACATCCCAAAATAAGATCCGTACATGGATCTTGAAGGATAGCGCACGTAAATGTGCCGGTAAGGAACGGGGTATTGATATGCGCTTTTGCCAGTGGATATTTCTCGATGGTTCCAGAGAAAGTACGGCATTTGACAAATTCACCCGTATAATCTTCAGGTCTAGCAAGTTCTCTCCTTAGCCCCAGTAGAGTGCTGCCGCTATCAACTAAGCATTGGCATGGTTGTCCATTGACCAGTGCATCGTAGAACTTAAGTTTACCTCTGGAGGCACACGCTGCGTTAGCATCTTCATTTGAACATGGTATTATATGCCCACATTCTAATTTCCCATCCGCATGAAATTGATGGCATACTTTACATTTAAAGTCTACAATATCAGTTACTGATGATACACTCTGACATTCATTCGTTTGCAATACATTGACAAGTTCGGGATCGATGTCACTCTCATCGTCTGATGATGTATCGATGAGGGCTGCGTTGTTTGCCTTCATTCTCTGTCTCCCAAGACATTTATTACTATAATGGCCATAACTAGAACAAAAATAACATTTTACAGCACGTTTAAACGATGATCTTCTGCTTTCTTGCTTCTTTAACACTTGTTCTAGGTGTGACGGATATGTGGGGTTCTTATCACACATCGAATAAGTTGGGTGAAAAAGATTGCAATAATTACATCGAGGTGGTTTCTGATATGGTTTGTCCTTCTTACTGTAGTCTTTCTGTTTGTAGGATCTATCAGGGACTCTATTTGCAAAAGCTGTAATTTCTGTGTCATATGATGTAGTTTTAAATATGTCCCGATTAGAGGAAAAATAAGCTGACCCCCGTTTCTCTAATTGTTGAATGGAATCAATATCTGACTGTTGTAAGAATTTAGCAAAAGGGGTAGGCACTGTAGAAACAACTTTGTCCATTACCATTAGCTCTTCTAGTTTTTCATAGCTGTTACCTACTTTAGCCGCCTTAGTCCATTTTTTAAATGTGCTCTGCACGTTAGAAATGTAGTCTAAGAACGTTTCAGTTGCTTTTGGTTTAATCTGTGAGAATTGAATTTGGTAACCAGTAGCGTCCAAAAGAAAATGTTGCATTATCCTATCGTGTATGTACTGGTAATTATTTCTAAGATCAGTAGGTATAGATTCTATTACTTTTAAAGGCTCCCCACTCAGGTTCCTCATGTAAATCATTGCCCAATCCTCTAAAGGTATTTTCTGTGTTTTTAGTTGGAACTCTATATTTTCAGTCCATGCGCTGATTGAATCACCTACAGTGTATGGTTTGATAAGGCCTTTGTACTTACTAAATTTGTTCTGTTCTTCTTGGCTCTTTTGTTTGCTAGAGGCTATTTGTATGTTAGAATCTACCTCCATTTCCTTCATCTTTAGTTTAGTTTCTGAATCTACTTGTATCTGCTTTTGTTTGGTGGCTTGCTCTGCTTGTTTGTTAGCAAGTTCTACGTCTAACTGTTTCTGTTTGATAATTTGGTCCAATTCTAATTGTTTCTGTTTGGTAATTTGATCTAATTCTAATTGTTTATATTTGGTAATTTGATCTAACTCTAATTGTTTCTGTTTGGTAGCTTGATCGGAATCTAATTGTTTCTGTTTGGTAGCCTCCTCGATCTCTTTCATTTCTTTTTGATCTTGCCTTTCTATTGCTCTTTCATCCCTCTCAAGAGCAGCTTTTCTTTCTGTTTCTTCTCTCTGTAGTGCAATTTTCCTTTCTGTTTCCTCTCTCTGTAGAGCTCTTTCTTCTTTATACTTTTGGTCCGCCCATTTTTCTAACTTATCTCCAGTGTGGCCCATGGCGATGCCCGCCTGGATACATTCATTTAGTGACGCCATTTTGTGGCGTAATGTTAATTCACAATGATAATACAATAATATGTTAGTAAATGTACATCTTTCACTGGAACAGAAGATGCATGATTAAGTTAGAGCATATCGAAATATTCGGAAAATATACTCATCTAATTTGTTGGACAGTGCGGTACTTGGGATGTTCCACCGCAATCTTTCACACTACACACTGGTTTGATTTGCTGACACCCGGGCTGCGTTCTGGTTAGTAGAGCAGCAAAAATTAGACACACGCTTAAGTTGTAAATACAAGCTCACAATTCATCATATTCTATCAAATATTTCATATTTCATAAAGTTGTTAATATAATTTCCTATTTCATGCGATTGGTGAATGAGAATGTGATAAATAGTGATAAATGGTATTAATGATGAATGATATGATCGTCTGAATGATTGTTAGATGATAAATGAGATGATTAGTCGTATGGCCGTCAATGTCGTCTTGTCTTCGCCGTTTGACTCTGGCGTACCTTCGTTCTAGGCTGCAGTTCGTCGCTACTCTATTTACTGATTTCGTAGAATGGTGACATTGATGGCTGTATCACACGCAATGGAATGTACACGGTGGTTACGATGGTAATGTTCACTGATGATTTTATACATTTCAATTGCTTTTAGTATAATACCACACTTTCTAAATAATATTGGTAGAATTTCACACTTTACCGATCTAATTTGACTCAATTGTGGTTCACACTCCACAAATTTGGCGATCGTATAATTCACCACAAGAAAAAAATTTAATTTATAGCATGTATCACAATAAATTTGTATTACTTTGCAATATATCACACATCACAATTGTTGAAACGTGCATTGAATTAATTCTGGTACAGAATTTTGTAATATCAATCGATAGTTAGCGTTCGTTCAGTGGTTTATAATACCACTTGCATGTTGGCGTTAACTGCTCGTTGAATATTACTACAACTGCCTGCTATGACTGCTCAGAAACGTTCACTGTAATCTGACAGCAATTGTACTGCTGGCGTTCGTTTAACGTGTTCTGATACAAATTCAAGGTCTACTGGTGTTTATTCCCTGTGTTCTGACACTAATTCGCCGCTGGCGTTGATTCTTTGACCATTCTGACACCAATTCGAGGTCTAGCCTGTCAGCGACTTGTGCGCTGCAGCTTTTCAAGACTCCGCTACTTTCGCACTGCACGAAATAACAATTCATGACATTTGCGAAAGGAATGCAATTTATTCAGAGCCGACATTTGAATGGCTCTACGAGCGTTAGGTTTCATCATTGTTACACAATATGCATACATCAACGTGATGATAGATGATGCTAGCATTACACAATCTAAATGAACAGCCCTATGTTTGCCTATGGCCTAGAAAGCTATCGTATTGGTCAAGGATACGTCTGCTCTCTCTACCGTCTCCAGTCAGTCTGTCCCGCAACACATTGCGTGGACAAGCACGGACACTTTACTCTCCGTGCAATCGCTATTATTGCGTGCCTGGTCTTGCCAGCACGCTGGCTGGTGAGTTTGAGTAACCTGGCATATCACGGTTACTCGCAAGGACCAGCAACCCAATTGCTTGGGGAAAGCCCTCGCTCATCTGTACTCGTTTACCTCTGGTCTGACACAAATGTGTCTCCCTGTGAGGTTATTAATAGTACTCGGTGTCTTCCCTGTCTGGTGTCTCTCTATTAGCCTAGTGTTAACTCCTTACTTCTGTAAGGTCTTATTGGGGATGCTGACATGGCGCTATAACAAGATTATCACAAACAGGTCTCTTACAAATAGCTCGTCTTCTTCTACTTCCTTTTCTTCATCTTCTCCCAGTTGCTGCTGATGCTGCATCTTCTTCTTCTTCTTCTTCTTCTTCTTCTTCTTCTTCTTCTTCTTCTTCTTCTTCTTCTTCTTCTTCTTCTTCTTCTTCATCTATCTGAAAGTATCTAGATAATGCAGGTTGTGGTGGATAAAGTGAGTGAATGGTGCACGGAAATGTGTCCAATCATCAACCCTGAAAAGGTAGTTGTGTTATGATGATCTATATATAACAAATCCTGCAGCAATGAGGTCACAGATATCACTATAAATGTCAGTCCGATCCGAAGATCCTAGTAGTAGTAGTAGTAGTAGTAGTAGTAGTAGTAGTAGTAGTAGTAGTAGTAGTAGTAGTAGTAGTAGTAGTAGTAGTAGTAGTAGTAGTAGTAGTAGTAGTAGTAGGCATCTTTCAGTCCTGAAGAACTATAGAGTTGTGCCGCTTGGGAGGTACCTGACAGCACCGCTGGTGACTGTATAGTCCAATGCGAGAGTGACAATCTCTGTCACAGTTTCCGCATCTTTAAGACGAGGCACGTCCCGCAGTAAGTGACTGCGTTTTAAGCCTGTGTGGCCTATCCTGAGTTTGTTGGATCAGATTGCGCTTAAAGAGCACCAGTCCGTTTCTAGGAGCATCTGTTTCTTGTAACTCTTTCCCACGTGTTTGGATCTATTCCAAGGGTTTTCATATCTTGTTTACACACATCCCTATGTCGCATTTGGGGTCTTCCGGTTGGCCTCTTTCCTGTTAGTTAGTTAGTTAGTTAGTTAGTCGCAGTTCCAACTTCACAGCAACGGGTCGTCCCCATTATGCTCCGGTCCTGTGCCAGTGAATATCACACAAAAAGCTCCCCACTGCCCAATGTGAAAAGTGGAAACGACAGGAGTCTCGACAAACAACAGCCCGCACAAATACACTGTGCATAACGCCGCCACCAGAATGTCAACACACCAGTCCCCCATGAAACACCCAGTTCATCTCTGATGGAATCGGCTGTCATTTTCCTATCTGAATGTTTCCTAGATGTTCACCCACACAGTCCACGTAATACAGTTCATCTCTGATGGCAGTGGCAGTCAACCAGAAGCCCAGCAGCCACGCATTTCTGCATAAGGCAAAAACCGGTCAACTCTGGGACATAGCCACCTGCCATCACTCCGAACATGCAGTCACGTTCCAAACAACCTCAGGCAGATTCAAAAGCACTTCACACGACACTCACAGCTCACAGTGTCGCGCCACGCACTCACTCAGTAGCAGGGCGACGGAACCATCGAGCCTCCTTAGTCGCCTCTTACGACATGCGTGGTAGGCTACAGTGTTGCTATTCGTTGCTTCCCTTATGGACCCCGGCAATACACGGCTAGTTCTCCGTATAGGAGATCTTTGGGAATGCGTTCATCCTCCATTAGAGATATGTGGCCCAGCCACCGGAGGCGTCACTGCTTGAGGAGGGTGTGCACTGTGGTAATATCTGCTCTTTCAAGCACCGGTTTGTTTGTTATGTGGTCTTTCCATGTTATGCCCAGGATATGTCTCAGACATCTCATATGGAAGGAATTCAACTTCCTTTCCTGTCTTGAGTACAGGGTCCAGGATTCAGACCCATAGAGTAGTGTGCTAACAACACAAGCTTTATATACTTGAGCTTTTGTACGTTCTGTTAGTCTATTATTCTCCCAGACTCTTTTAGCTAGCCTGGAAAATGTTGTGGTTGCCTTTTCAATGCGTCTGTCGATTTCCGTCTCTAATGAAAGATTATCTGATATTGTCGACCCCAAATACACAAACTCGTGGACGACCATCCATTCGTGATTAGAAAGTTTGATTGACGGAGGTGCACCAGCATCTTGATTTATCACCTGTGTTTTATTTAGGCTGATGGTGAGCCCAAAGTCTTTGCAGGCGGCTGCAAAACGATCTATGAGCCGTTGGAGATCTTCTGCTGTATGAGTAGTCATTGCTGCATCATCTGCAAAAAGTAGTTCTCTTACGCATCTTGATCTTAACTTGGTCTTTGCCTTGAGTCTTGATGTATTAAAAAGTTTGCCATCCGATCTTGTGTGGAGGTATATGCCTTCAGTGGCAGTCCCAAATGCCTGCCTTAAGAGAACGACGAAGAAGATACCAAAGAGTGTAAGAGCAAGCACGCAGCCGTGCTTTACTCCACTGCTGATGCTGAATGACTGGGATGTTGAGCCGTCAAATAAAATGGTCCCCTGCATGTTTTCGTGAAATGATTTCACGAGACTAAGAAGGGTGGGTGGACATCCAACCTTTTCAAGGACCTTAAAAAGGCCGCTTCTACTTCACGAGGTCAAATGCCTTTGTGAGGTCGATGAAGGCAATATATAATGGCTTCCGCTGTTCTCTGCACTTCTCTTGGAGCTGCCGGAGTGAGAAAATCATATCGATGGTGAACCTGTTGGGTCTAAATCCGCACTGCGATTCTGGCTAGATTCTTTCGGCAAGAATGTGTAATCTTTTAAGGATTACTCTGGCAAAAATATTGTCTGTAATACTGAGCAGGGAAATGCCGCGATAGTTGTTGCAGTCGCTTCTGTCGCCTTTGTTTTTATAAAGGGTAACGATGTTTGCGTCTTTCAAATCTTGTGGTACTGATTTTTCTTTCCAGCAGAGCTGAAATATTGCATACAGTTCTGGGATGATTGTTTCTTTGCTACATTTTAAAATTTCAGGTGGAATACTATCTTTTCCAGGTGCCTTGCCGGATTTGAGAGAGTCTAGTGCTTCGCTGATTTCTGTGAGGCATGGTTCGTTATCCAGGACATGCATGGCGGACTGTTGATCAATGGCTTCCAGAGCTTCTTCACTGACAGTGTTATCCACTGAGTATAGCTCTGAGTAGTGTTCTTTTTAGCGATCCATTTGTTTCGCTCGATCTTTTATGATTACCCCCTCAGTTGATCGTAAAGGGGCCATCTTATTTTGTGATAGAACGACAGCTTGCTTTATGCCCTCGTACATACCTCTTATATTTCCAGTGTCTGCGCAAGTTTGAATTTGAGCAGCGAGCTGTAGCCAGTACCTGTTCGCACATCTTCTTGCCATCTGTTGTACTCCATTTCTGGCCGTCTATTTCTGCAATGTTTTCTCTGAAGGTGATGTCTTATACATTGAGAATGCATGTCTCTATATCTCCAGGACTGGGAGCATCTCTTCAGAGTGTGCTTCAAACCAGTCGGTTGACTTAGTTTGCTTCTTGCCAAATGTTGATAGTGCTGTATTGTAGATGGTGTCGCGAAAATGACTCCATCTTTTGGTGGAATTTATGATTGTGGGGCCAGGCAGATTATCCGCTAGAGCCTGCATGAATTTGTTGACCTTCTCTTTATTTTGGGTGCCGCTGGTGTCAATGCGTGGTCTTCCTTCTGTTCGGCTTCTGTAGATTCTCTTGGACTTTATCTTCACCTTGCTGGAGACGAGTGAATGGTAGGTGTCGCAGTCAGCACTATGATAGCTGCGAGTCAGCCGTACATTGCAGAGATTGCTGCGTTTAGTGAGCACCAGGTCGAGTTGGTGCCAGTCCTTTGATCTGGGGTGCCTCCATGACACCTTGTGTTGAGGTTTCGTGTCAAAGAAGGTGTTGGTCACGCACAGATTATGGTGGCTGCAGAATTCCAAGAGACGTTGGTTGGCCTTTGTCATTGATCTTCCCGATGCCAAACTATCCTAGACATGAAGGCCAGGATTTGTTGTCGGAGCCAACCCTAGCATTGAAATCCCCCAGGATAAAAAGATGTTGTTTCTCTGGTGTTTCACTGACTTCTTTGCTAAGGTCGTCATAGAACTTGTCTTTAGATTCTGATGCTGCAATTAGTGTTGGGGCGTAAATGCTTATAATACTAACTGGGCCTGCCTATGTCTGGAGTTGGAGCTTCAGTATTCTTTCAGTGCCATCACTTGGTGGTATGATGCAATTAAGCAGCTTGTTTCTGTTAGCGAAGCCAACTCCATGCTCCCTGGTCTCTCCGCACGGCTTGCCATGCCAGTAGAAAGTGAAGCCCCTCTCCTTGATCCTTCCAGATTCTTGGAGTCTGGTCTCTTGCAGGGCGACAAAGTCTATCCCCAGTCTTAGTAGTTCGATGTTTATCACTGCAGTTTTACGGGCATCCACAATCTCGTTTAGATCGTCTGATATGCCAGGGGTCATGGTTTTTACGTTCCATGTTCCTAGTCTTAGGGCTGGTTGTTTTTTTTTCTTTTCTTGTTGCTAGGTGTAAAGATTGCAGTCCATGTGTCAGAATTTTTCACCTCAGCTCCACACACCCTCAGGAGCAAATGAACAGTGGCGAGCCTAGCTTAGGCGGGCGGTAGCTGTCTAGTGATATACGATCTCTCCCACCGTCGGAAATAGCCCCTGGCGCATTTCTCTACGCCAATCGAGCATTAAGACTTATAACCGGCAAATGCTGCTTCCCGTGTTGTGTCACCGCTTTACGCGGTGCTGAAGTGACCTCTCTAGGGCACAAGCCTGGGCAATGGAAATCGGAGAACCAGCTGTTGCCCAGTAGCAAGTTCCCCCTCTCCACGTCGCTATTCCTATTCCAGTAAATATCACACAAAATGCTCCTCACTGCCCCATGTGAAAAGTGTGAATAAAATTTGGTGGAACTGCGGTAAAGCAGTGAAAATGTAAACAATATAAAATGACACAAAGTAGTTCAGCTTTACATAACAGAATTACGACACATACAGGACGTAGAGGCGACTAGCCTTCATCAGCAAACAAATTTTGTGTGTGTATTTGTTTGCTGATGAAGGCTAGTCGCCGCAGCGTCCTGTATGTATCGTAACTCTATTATGTAAAGCTGCACTACTTTGTGTCATTTTATATTGTTTACATGTGAAAAGTGGAACGGATAGGAATCTCGACAAGCCAGCAGCCCACACAGGTACAATGTGCATATATAACGCCGTCAGTATACCAACACAAAAGTACGCCACGAAAAATACGGTCATCGTCGATGGAAACGGCAGTCACACTATCACCCTTCCAATCCCCGCAGTTGTATAGCCCACTAAATAGTTAATTGCATACCCTTAACAGCACGTTGCCGTCAACCCCAGTATTATGTTTGCTGTTTGGGATTTATTGACAAGTTTCCGTTCAGTGGTTTGTCATTGCTTTCTGAGCGACCGACACTCATTCGAGGGGAAGTCAATACGGAAGCCACAAATGGATGTAGAAAAAGAACTAAATATGATAACTTCAAACCTGTGTGTGTGTGTGTGCGTGTGTGTGTGTGTGTGTGCGTGCATGCGTTTGTGCGTGTGTGTGTGTGTGATTCATTCATTGCAGTCAGCACAAAATGTTTAAGCGTGTTAAACCTCTCGGCCACAACGTCATTGGTGTATATGCTCATAAGGAAATGTTGCCTGTCAATAGCGGCACATGGTAGTTGCCAAAGGCGGTGCACAGTTGTGCGGATAATTTCCTTCAAGGACGTTCTCAAATTTCTTTCGCATTAGTGAACACGGGATCAATGATGTTCGTGAGGATTTCATACGGATGTATAATGTTTCCTGCACCAATTTTCGCCAGAGATAGTATGTGATTCTGCAGGTTACTTTCAAGCCAGATAATTCAATCTCGCAGGTTTCATAATTTGGACTATGGAAAAGTGATTGGAAATGTATTAAGTGATTAGAAATGTAAACAACTATACACGTCTCTTGTCTCTTGTAGGAATCTTTTCTATTAACTTTTTGGCCCTTACTTTAGATGTAATCCGAGATGGTAACAACCGAACATATGAATATGTTTATTAAGCACAAGCGACACTTTGGGCAGTTTATCTAGATATGGTAAATCTTTACACAGACAGACAGACAGACAGACAGACAGACAGACAGACAGACAGACAGACAGACAGACAGGCAGGCAGGCAGGCAGGCAGGCAGGCAGGCAGGCAGGCAGACAGACCTATGGATGGATGGATATATAGATCAATTTACTAGCACACACAACTGAAGGATAACAAAGCGTGTTAAAGATATTGAATTACATAAAACGTATGTGAAATCCATTATGATAGTTTATCTGCACTTCAGTTTCAACTGGTAACAGTACGTAGAGGTAACATTCTTAATAAAATATATTTGAATATATCTCCATAAATTATTAGTCTGATATGAGGGTCTTCAAGTTACAGTTGCCTCATTCATATATGGACATTATTTGTTTTATATTTATAATGTCTTATATCTCCTTTTTTCTTTTCTTTCTTTTCTTGAAATATGCAAAATCTTCCCAGGGTGTCAATCGAATATTAATAAATCTCCTCTTTCGCAACCAATTTGGAAACATGCTAGCAAAATGACGCCATATAAATATTAATATAATATTACTACTGCATTCGTTCAACAATGAATGACTAGTTAATATTAGATGCATTTTATTATTGACATTGAAGGGGACAGAAATAAATACATATGGCATGTTGGTTGAAATATAAGCCACGTTGCCTGTACTGGTGTTCGACGTAGACATTGAAAGTGAAGATCTATTGCGATAAAGTCGAACACCCCAGTTCCAATTGAACATCTTTGGACATGGATACATCGGTGTCTTTACAAGTCGCAGACTACATTGTGTTAGCTTTCATAATATTGGTCTCCATGGGTATTGGAATCCTAAGTGCAGTCAAGGATTATAGGAAAGCCAATAGAACTGAATATTTACTTGGTGGACTTCGCATGTTTATGTTACCCGTTGCACTGTCTATTTTTGCCACCTTTACGGTAAGTATTAAAGAATAACTTATGTCACTTCTGTGTAGAGTAAACTCATATTTCTTACCCTCAGTTGCTTTCTAGAACTAGACACTGATAATCGGAGACATAGGCAGAAATGAAACCACAGAGACGAAATTACTCAGAAGAATAACTAATGTGGCAAGAAGATATTGTGCACGATATGATCATGGAAACAAGCTACTCATAAACAGGATTATGCCTCGGAAACTGAAATAATGTGGCTATATAGTACAGGGGTTTGGAAAGAAGAGTGACGGGAGGCAAGGTTCGTGGAAGAAGAAATGAGGTCGACTCGCACAAAGATGGACAGAGGATACTACAGACACCTTGGGCATGAACATGTTTGAGGCTGGAGAACTAGCAAAGTATCGAGAATCTGTTCAGTGAGCCTTAATAAGAGCGACGTTTTGCAAATGACCTGTTAAATGATGTTGATGATGATACATGTCTTGCTTATGTGTATATTTTGTTTAAACATGTAGCTTCATTCTGAAGTAGTGACAAGACGCTGCATATATACAATGTATAAGACATCAAATACATATATGTCATCGACATAATGTTATCTGAGACCATTATTATTTTTGCAACTCAGAATACTCTTATTTCTAGCCAGTGGAGATGATGAAAAGCCCATACTTTCTGACTACGGCATTCCGTCTTTGAAGACTGAATGTTATATTGTTGCCGCTAGCACTCTCCGGCATAAACCTGGCCTACGTCTATCAGTTGTGGAGAAAGGGTAGCCGCATTTCAATTGAAGCCAAAACATTTAAACATAGAAACAATATCATAATATTAGTAAAGATATGGATGTAACGTTAAATAATAATATTGCAACATGTACTGTGCACAGTATTTGAAGGTTCATCATTATCCAGTGACTTGCCGGCTGGTGTAGGCGATCATGCCTCTCCACAAATTGCGATCTCCGACGGCATGGATCAATTCGTGTCTTGACTCCCTTCCGTGCCATGACAAGAGACTGCTAATAGTCTTCTCACGCTGTCTTCCGCTATCTCTCTTTACCTAAATATTTCCGGTTGTCACAACATGTTCCAGTTTTTGTTTTCTCATAACGTGGCCAAAACGATGACTGCATTTTTCTGATGTTTGTGACAAGTTGTCTTTGCGACTTAGCTTTCCTTAAAACGTCCTTATTGCTCTTTTTGGCTGTCCAATTCATTTTCAGCTTTATTCTATAAAACCACACCCCAAAGACTTCCAGTGATAATTTTGCCTCTTTACTAATTGTCCAGGATTCGCAGCCGTATGTTAAAACGGGTTCTACGTAACATGCAAGCACTCATTTTCTAACTTTCAAGGACAGTGACTTATTGTACAAAGCTTTCTTCAGTTGATAAAATGCAGTTTTTGCTTGATCTTTGAAGGTTAACCGGCCTCCGTCTTTAAGGGCTTGCGAACGCTGTTTGTGGGCACGTATACCCGATTGTTATTTTTTTCTCGAAAAAGGTATAGGTGCCTGTCGTTCAGAAAGCAATGGCAAACTACTTAACGTAAAATTTGCCCAGGAACAGCAAAAATGGTGGGGTTGACTGCTACGTCCTGTGAAGGACAAGCAACTATTTTTTTTTTTTAATTTGAAGGTTAACATTCGGACACATCACTGTGCAGGAAGGGTTCCGGTAAATTCATACGTATATAAATATACTTTTTCTATGAATTCTCAACTATGATAGCACAAATTTATCAGTTCATGCAGTGTAACCACTGAGAATAACGTTTTGTTGTGGTTCCGAATACACTGTATTAGGTTCAGTGTTGAAAAAGTACACATCGAAGGAGAATAATGGTAGTGTAATAACCTGGATGCTCAATCAAGTGGCAAGTACCAGTAGTACAGTGACCCGATGGTCATGTGTTCAATTCTCCTTCGAGGCGTACATGTCTCTCCTCAATAACCTGGACTCAGCTTAAAATGTGTACCAAAACCTGGCTGAGAAGTAAAGGCTGTCGACATGATATTGACCACAGCACCCATTGGGTGTCAATCGGTTTCAATATAAAAGACTAGTACCACGTAAGCAATGCGCATCGTGCCGTAAAGTAGACTATTTTAATTAACCTAATTTAATTCCTTCTTCTTCCTCTTCTTTACCATCGTCACCATCACATTCTTCTTCTTCTTCTTCTTCTTCTTCTTCTTCTTCTTCTTCTTCTTCTTCTTCTTCTTCTTCTTCTTCTTCTTCTTCTTCTTCTTCTTCTTCTTCTATTCGTCATCATTATCCGGACACCCGGACAACCCTAAATCGGCTTCAGACACAGGAGCGCAATTGGGAGGGTACAAGCCTTACCCTAGTGTGAGGAAATGCAACCTAAAGACTAAATTTGTAATGGCAAGGCAGACCTGACCCTAAGCCTTGGTGGGCAACTGGTCTAAGAGCGAAGCTCGACAGACGGGAAGTTAGAGCATTGCTTTGATGAAAAAGAAAGTCGCACCGGGTTTTTATCCCATATGGCTCGGTCTCTTTCCGCAGTACGGAAAGCGTCGCACAAAGCACGAACTCCGTAGCTTTTAGCGACGACCCATGGGAGTCTCCGAAACATTTAACTCGTAAACCGAAGGACGCGGCCCGGAATCGAACCCACAACCTTTGGCTCACAAGTCAAACGTCAAACGGCTTGACCACTTCGCCACAGAGACTCCCTTACTTGATGATGCCATTGCTTTGATGATCCGGCAGCATCTGCAGCTTGTCTTGTTTCAGACATATTGGTATTACCTTTCCTGTTGAGTAAACTAGGCCGGCTGAGAGAGGGATCATGCTCCATGGTTAACGCATCGTCTCTAAGTTCAGCCCACTATGTGCTTTTGAGAGGTATAACCTCATTTTACAAACTATCGTCTACGAAAAAGGCCATGTGTCAGTCTCATGTCGCTGCAGCTCGTCAGGTGCATACAGAAAATAAAAAGTAAATAGGTATGTATTACAGAATATATCCAAATAGAGACGGGTCAACTAGAAAAGTTGCATTCAGTATTTCGAATCAAAACAACCAATAGGATAGATCCAGCATCTTTAATGGCAGGTCAACTTTTTTGTCTCCAGTTTCTCACAGAAAATCAACATTTGTGGAGATGTACAGTTGCCATCGCGATACACATTTGTAACCCTACACTATTTAACAAAAAGACATGACAGCGAGTATAACATTATTGTCGCATCACTTGCATTAAAACATAGGAATTTGTTTGTGGATATCAGTTATGTGTATGCATTATGTTGCTTTAATAAAAATAAAAAAGACGAAGAAACAATATGATAAGTCACGTAATATTATGTTTACACATTAAAGCATGTCATTTATATCTTCTAACTTTCCAGTCAGGTATTTCACTCATTGGAATTCCGATGGATGTTTACTTACATGGATCAATGGCAAATCCCATTTTCATTGGTACGAGCATCACCTGCATTTATATGATATTGCTGATTGTACCTCTCGTGTACCCACTTCACCTCATGAGTCTCTACGAATACCTTCAGTGCAGATTCGAATCAAGGGCTGTGCGACTTCTTGCTGTTGCCGTTGTAATATTACAGACGATATTTTACATGTCTGTCACTCTTCTCTCGCCCGGCCTTGTACTACAGGTTAGTAATAATTTAATTCAGATTAAATACATCCTTATTTCGTGCATACTGTAAACTACATTCCATTCACTTAATCAGATTACACGGACATTATATAATTAAATGATAGACGAGATGTCTCTGTACAAAACGAAAGATAAATACAAGTAGGGATTCCTTTTGGACGGAAAACAGGAAGGCAGAATTGATTGATTCATTGTTTGATTATCGGAAAGGTGGATGAACAACGGACAGGACAGAGAGACAGACAGAAAAATAGACAAATACATAAAATTACAGACAGACAGTCGAGTCGACAGAGTGAAAGTGTGTGTGTATGTGTGTGTGAGTGAGTGAGTGAATGAGAGAGAGAGAGAGAAAGAGAGAGACAGAGAGAGAGAGAGAGAGCGAGCGAGAGAGAGAGAGAGAGAGAGAGAGAGCGACCGATCGATTAACCGTCAGGGAAACAATTAGACTGATGAACAGGCAGACAGACAGGCTAGCAGACAGACAGACGAACAGACAGACTGATTTATTTATTTATTTATTTATTGACTGATTATTTCACTTTTCAGGCTGGTGTTGGATTACCGATGTGGTTGTCTGTCGGAGTTGTTGGACTTATTGGTACAGTGTACACAGCCATCGGTGGTATCAAGAGCGTCGTCTGGACTGATGTATTTCAGAGTGTGGTTATGCTTGGTGGGATGTTCACAATTATTATTAAAGGTATCAATAACAATGTATGAGCTTGTTAAGGCATTTAGAAATATTGAGTGTTAAATATTTAATATTGATAACAGTTTGTCTAAAGCAAAGTCATACAATTTCAGCAAGAATGTGGATGTTGAAAGATGTTGTTTACATGGTTCAGTACATGCTTGAATTACCCGTTAAACCTAACAACACATGTAATAAAGTCAGATGGAAGATTCCGCAGTAAAAAATGATAGACTTCTCTCGGTCTGGTTCATTCATTCATTCAGTATCTTGCCCTTTGCAGAACCTCGCTCCCATAACAACCTCCCGGAAAAACTCTCGATCATAAGCAAGATGTCCTGCTTCCGATACACCTATCTGGAAATCATCCGCCACATCCTGCACCCATCTTCTCTTTGGACTTCCTCTTCCTCTCTTCCCAGGCATATACATCTCCATTATTGTTCTCTCCATACTGACATGACGTTTCAAGTGACCAAAATATTTCAATTTTCTTTGTTTTATAGTCTTTAATAGCCAACCCTCTTTAATATTTAGCTCTTGAAGTATGGATGCATTTGTTCTTTTCTTTACCCAAGATATTCTTAGAACCCGCCTATAACATTCGTATTCAATGGCATTTATACGCTGTTCAGCTTGTTTAGTAATTGTCCAGGTCTTACAGCGTATGTTGCAATGGGAATTATGCATGCTCTTAAAATCTATGTTTTGTAGTTCTATCTGTCACACTCCATATATTATTCAGTTGTTTTAGTCTTTGAAGAGCAATTGATAGTTGTCCTTTAATTTCTTTCATTGTGTCACCATTGTTGGTAGTCAATGACCCAAGATATTCACAATTTTCCACCACCTACAATCTTTCCTCATTAACATATTAAATGTCTTTCTCCATAGTAGTTTTATCTGTAAGCATTATCTTTGTTTTTGCTATGTTAACAATATAAGTTGTGATTTTCACTATTTCTTTGCGTTGAGGTTATTACGTTTTCTATACCATTCTGTGATGTGGATAGTAATACTGTATCATCAGCATATCGAATCTCTGGTATTTCACGACCACTGATATTTAAGGCATCATATTGCTCCTTGGTTATATAATCTCTGACATTTCTCATTATATTTTCGGTGTATAGGTTAAACAAATAGGGTGACAGCACACAGCCCTGATGGATTATTTGCTTGATGTCTAACCAGTCTGATGTCTCGCCATCTATTCTAACCGCTGCTTGTTGGTCCAGATAGAGCATGTTTATGAGTTGTACGACATGTTGTGGAAAGTCCATATTCCTCATGATTTCCCAAAGTTTCTGATGTCGTACACAGTCAAATGCCTTTGAATAATCCACAAAACATGAGAATAGGTTTACATTAAATTCTCTGCACTTCTCTATTATTAAACACATATTGAGAATGTGATCTCTTGTTCCTCTTCCTTGTCTAAAACCAGCTTGAACCACGTTAATCTCTTCTTCCATTTTCTTACTAAGACTTCCCATTATGATTTTTAGTAGAATTTTACTTGCATGACTGATCAGAGCAACAGTTCTAAAGTTGGTGCATAATTTCAGCTTTCCCATTTTTGGTTTGGAATGACGATAGTTCTCTTCCAATCTTTTAGCCATATACTATATTTCCATATAAGTTTACATAATGCGTGATAGATATGTATGCTTTCTTCCCCTCCCGCTTTAATTAGTTCAGCTGGTATCTCATCACATCCTGGTGATTTACCATTCTTCAGGTTCTTTATTGCCCATGAAATGTCATCTAATGAGGATTTAGGTTCTGTTTCTGCTGTCATTGGTTCATGCATATCATTCATATCCTCACAGTCATTCATATCAATCATTCCACTGCAGTATTCCTACCATCATTCTAGAATTTGTCTAGATTCTGTTAAGGTATGTCCCAACTTGTCACAGATAACTTTTAATTGAGGTTGAATATTTCTTGTCAATAACTTCATTTATTTGAACATTTCCTAATCTCTTCCATTCTTATGATATTGCTCTATTTTAATACAACAGTCTTGTATATATTGGATTTTGTCCTTTTCTTGTGTTCTTTCTTATTTCTCGAGTTAAAGATATATACTTCATCTTGCTATTATCAGATTCACCTCCTTTCATTTTCATTTACCTTCGTTGTTTTATTCATTCTTACGCGTCTGATGTAATCCAAGGTTTATGTTGCTTGGCCCTGGTCGGAATTAAATCCTTGGCTGTTGTTATCAAGATATCGCTAGCTTGTACTGCCAGTTCATCAGGTGTCATTTCTTCTTGTACAGACATCGAGACCCCAAAACAATTCCTCACTTCTACGTTGTATGCATAAGGTATTTTGTGAGATCAAAAAGAAGTGGCCCGAGTCCTCGGGTAAGCTTTTGGAGTTTTCATTTCAGATCTGCTTCTAATAACTGATGATCTGTATCACAGTCTGCACTTCATAGGGTTTTTGCAGATGTTATGTTTGATCTCCATCTTCTTTGTATTAAAATATAATCTATCTGATGTTTGGTAATACTGTCAGGGGACTTATATGTGAATAGCCTTCTTGGGTGTTGTTTAAAAAGTGTGTTGGCTATCGTTAACTCATTTTCTGTGCTAAATGCAATTAATTTGTCACCTGAATCATTTCTATTTCCCAATCCAAATTTTCATAAAACGTGTCTCTCATTTTCAGCTCTTCCTGTACCTACTTTTGCATTAAAATATCCCATTATTATTGTTATATCATTTTGACCAATCGTATTGAATGTGTCTTGCAGTGTGCTGTAAAAATCTTCAATTTCGTTCTCGCAAGCTGTTGAACTAGATGCATGTATCTGTATGAGAGTTGTATTTTTTGGACGGCTTTTAAGTCTGATAGTGAGGATTCTATCACTAACTGGGTTATATCCCATTAAAGTTTTTGCATTTGTTTTATCTAAACGAAATGCCACTCCGCTCTGGCTTCCGACGTCTTTACCAGAATATATGAAAAGACTTCCATTTTCATTTTGTAAAATGTCCCTTGCCTCTCCAGCGATGTTCACTAATTCCTAAAATTTGATTATTTAACCTGTCAGTCTCATCACATACTACTATAAGCTTTCCCTCATACAGACTTCTCACATTCCACGTTCCTATTCTCACTCTGTTTCCTAGTCTTCTTCTTTGCGTTCATTCAGAGTGTTTTTTTTTAGATGTAATTGCGGTGTGTCTGGTTAGGCACTCTTGGGTCGAAACCCTTAGGCCAACACATTCGACTTTTAGCGTGCATTTTTGACCAGGTTAGCATTCCTGGGAGACTCTCACTTTTGTGGTACTGTCCACCTCCCAGCTGGTCAAGTTGGAACAGTCGAAGACTGCACGGTCCTCCCTCAAATGAAGGCAGGGACAGTCCATAGCATTTTCCGCCATCCTGGGTGGCTTCCATAATTGCAGAGCCGACACATAACGCTCTGGTGCTGGGCTCACCGAGGGAATCGTCACGTCCTGCTCATGGCTGCTTTAATTCCTCACTTCAGTATATTGGGCATTTCGTTCGCCCCGGGCCGTTCCCGCACAAACCAGACAGGTCTGCAGACGGTATCCACTCAGCGAGTTTTCGGACATGTGCTTGTCGTTGCGCCCGATAGAGCTGTTCCAGGCACGACAGACATTCGGAAAACTACCTAGTCAGAGCTGTTCCGAACAAGAGCGGTATTCGGAAACTAGGTAGTCAGAACTGTTCCTAGCACGAGAGACATTCGGACGAGACATTTCACTCGGACGTAAATGCGTAGTTCCAATTTTTAGTTTGCCACCCGTAGGACGGCACTTCCGACTTCAGCAGGCATTTTTAAATGAGGTTAGCTTCCTCGGGTTTCGAGGCACGTTAGAATTATTGTTGTGATGTCGCCCACATCTCAGCTGGTCAAGATAGAACAGAACGATCATCGCCATCACGGTTAACCCTCAAGGGAAGGCAGGGGCAGACCATGGGCCTATCCAAGGCTATCCAATGAGGCTTCCATAATTGCAGAGCCGGCACATATTGCTCTGAGACTGGGCTCACCCAAGGAGTTGCGACGTCCTGCTCATGGCTGCTTTAGTTCCTCACTTCCATGTGTTGGGCATCTCGCTTGCCACTGGTCGTTCAAGCACACACCAGGAACGGTCAGACTGCGGGCGACATCCACTCGGTAAGCTTTTGCTTTTGACTTCGGACCACGCAATGGATTTGCTAGCCGTGCGTTCCATTTCGTGTTATTGAGACGTTTTTTCACTTTTGTCTACACTCTATGTGTTAGATACAGACAGTTTTCGTAGCCATTTCATTCGACTGGGACACTTTCTGCATTTTTATTCTCGCTTACGAGGTAGGCTACATGTGCTGCCGGCTCAGCACCTTATCTCCGTGTAGCAGTTAGCGAGAAACGGCCAGGCCCTCTCATTTGGGAATCAGTCATATCTCCCAGCTGAGAGCCATCAAACAAGTATCAGAACTGCGCATATAGTGTGCTCAGTATCTCACCTCTACTTATCGGTAGGTGTGTATCGGCCCGGCTCTCAGATCCGCGGGTTTGTGGCTTAGAGGCGTTCAGCCACAGCCCTCGACAGAGAGCCTTAGAGTATTGTCCGGACCAAGGTCTTCTGCCTTCGTGTACCTGATTTAATCTTTTGACTGTTATCCTCATTCTACCTGCAGAGCAGCAGGTTGTGTCTCTCTTAGTCTCTCCCCTAGCCCATAAGCTGTCCGATATGTAGTTTTCATCCATCGGCAAGCAGATGGGGTCAATGGGACACGCAAGCTCCCCCACCACGGCAAGGTGGAGACACATCGGTGGAGGTTTCCTAGTCTGACACAGGGGATTTCCTTGGTAACACAGTCAGGATTAACTCCGTCATCACGATTACTAGTACTGGTCCCTGTGTCATACACTTCCCCAGTGTTATCTTATCTGTCTGGCCTGGGAGTTTCGTCACCAGATCTCTTTCTTATTATGTGTTTTTCTTTTCATGGTTGTTATGATTTCTTATCAAGTTTTGCAGAAGGTAGTTTGCCATTGCTTTCCTTCTGGGCAGTGACTGTGCTAGTCGGTGGCCATAGCCATTGTCTCGACTGATGACTTCAGCCATCGCCTCAGAGTGCATGGTCATAACCAACAGTAATATGTCGGCTGCTCTCACACTCCATCCACCACCTGCTTCCACGGCTTCACGTAACACCGCTACTGGGCTACCTACTACCAAAATTAATGTAATGATCAAATGATGTTTTGCTGCTTACTCCCAAAATTAATTTAATATTATTGTTACAGGTTATTCTGTGGTCGGGGGAGGAAATGCAGTGTTGAAAATCATACATGAAAGCGGAAGGGCGTCCTTCACAGATTTCAGTTTTGATCCACGTGTGAAGATCACATGGTGGGGCATCACAATTGGATTCAGTATTCATTTGTAGGTCTAGAAATCATTAAACCGTTATTCCTCTTATGTGAAGGGCTGTTGTTGCTTGAATCTCATCTTTTACAGGTGTTTATTAATGCACAAAGAGAAGAACTGGCGTTTGGCGATTATTTAGTTGTATCTTATATTACGATTTATCTTATATCTTAGTTTTTATATTATACAAACACAATCATCTCGCAATGAGTGCAGGCAGTGAGTACTGATTGGCTACCATCGTCTTCAATAATCTTTTTGTTAATGATTCCGTTTTGCAGAGTGCAAGTTGTTTAGTCTTAAGCACGCATAACCACAGTTGCCTCTTGGTCAGACCATTTAGAATGACACATATATCATTCCCAGAATGCCCAGCGCGAAGATGCTAAGACAGATCTGTGTCCGTATGATACCTAATCCTAGTATAACAGCGCCACGGTATTCCACGTGTTGGGTAATTACAGCATTCAACGTGTTGGATAATTACAGCATTCAACGTGTTGGGTAATTACACCATTCCACGTGTTGGGTACTTACAGCATTCCACGTGACGGGTAAATACAGCATTTCATGTGTGGGGTAATTTCAGCATTCAACGTGTTGGGTAATTACAGCATTCCAGGTGTTGTGTAATTACAGCATTCAACGTGTTGGATAATTACAGCATTCAACGTGTTGGGTAATTACACCATTTCACGTGTTGGGTACTTACAGCATTCCACGTGACGGGTAATTACAGCATTTCATGTGTGGGGTAATTTCAGCATTCAACGTGTTGGGTAATTACAGCATTCCACGTGTTGGGTACTTACAGCATTCCACGTGACGGGTAATTACAGCATTTCATGTGTGGGGTAATTTCAGCATTCAACGTGTTGGGTAATTACAGCATTCCAGGTGTTGTGTAATTACAGCATTCCAAGTGTTGGATAATTACAGCATTCAACGTGTTGGATAATTACAGCATTCTAGGTGTTGGGTAATTAGAGTGCTCCACGGTGTTGGGTAATTAGAGTGCTCCACGGTGTTGGGTAATTAGAGTGCTCCACGGTGTTGGGTAATTAGAGTGCTCCACGGTGTTGGGTAATTACAGACTTCTACGTGTTGGGTAATTACAAAAGCACTGCGCTTGGTGAGTGGTGTCAGGAATCAAAGGTACACGTGAACCCAGCAAAGTCTACCTTGACATTCTTCCCTCTCAACACTCATATTGTCAATGCGCCTACGCCAGTCGTCAGCATGTGCAGTAAAGGCAGCCGACAGAACAATAACAATGAAATAGCTTCGACAGATGTTTGTCTTACAAGTTTCATGCGGACAATTTTATTATCAGGGTCAGAAAAAGCTTGACAGCACTGATGGTGATGTCAGCAGTCGATATTAAACAACTCCCACTCTTTTTCCTCTACCGGGAACTCGTGCTAAGCGTTAGAGACTACTGTTTGAGCCCTCTCATCGCGGCAGAACCCAACTAGATAGGCTGGAAAGAGTTCATATAGAAGCCATGAGACACATACTCGGCTACACAAATGATACCTAATTCCATGCCATGCTTTACATCCTTGATTTACCAATAATGTTCGCCAAGCATACGGTTGTCATGTTAACTCGTATTTGAGAGTATCCACAAACAAAAACCACCCACTGCACAATGCAATCAACGTTGAAAATGGAATGCGTACCAAAAGAGGACTCTCATGTATGGCCGAGGCGGAGAAAGTCATTAACCCATCACGGAGAAGAATGGATCAACACACCATTAGATAAGTATAATCATTGGAAGGTCGTCATTACATGAGCGGCCGGCTCACATACCCCTTAAGTTACCGACGCGATTCGAACCACTGCTGATTCTCACTGTGGTCACGTTACTTACGAGATTACGGAGAAAAGTCGCTAACCTCTAGGCCAGGAAGCCGGCAAATATTCTATTAGCATGTCCTAATTTGACACCGACCGTGTAATATGCAGGGTAACTTTGACTGTACAACAATCGTATTAAATCTAATTAATGAACTACCGTTTGCTGAGGCAGTCCGCTTAGACAGAAACGATGGTAGAGAAAACAGGGTTAACATGTGAGGAAACATCAAAATGTCGTTGATTAAACGCAGGTATTGTTAGCTCGCTTCATATTATAACAGGAAATTAACAGGCCGATAAACTGGCTATTGCCGCTCTTTTTGGGCGGCGAGCTTGATTAAAACTGAGGTGTTGAAGATAGTGCCTGCAGATGAAGAGGGCGGAGCGCATGTGCTGATGTTCCGAGTGAAAGCGACCTCTATTCCTAATTTCAGATTTCATATGTTTACTATTATAACTACTATTACTTTAAACTTTACTATTACTTATTTTTTACTTTTACTTATTACTCTTTATTATTTACTCGTATTATTATTCTTTACTTATTACTCTTTACTTATTAATAACTTTACTATTACTTATAACTACTAAGTACTAAAGTTACTATTACAACTGAAAATATTACATATATTTATCATCATTGTGTATAATAGATGTTATAGATAAGTAATGCTGTAATAACACTGAAGTTACGCTGACAATGGCATGAGCGTTGTCGTACGATGCAGGAAAATGATCCCGGCAAGGAGTTACTTGAGAGAAGTCTTTCAACTCATTTGTATGAACTAAAAACATCAATTCTCCGTAAAAAAGTAAATTTAACAACAGAATGACAGTCACTTATTAGACTTTTCATTGAACCACTTCGTATCACATTCAATAGTCTCACAGTTGCACCTGCTTCTTCACAACCTGAACATACATCACCCCCAAAACACAGTGAACCCACATCTACACTAGTACCACCACCCGAGACACTGATAATGGAAACAGACATTCCACAAACACCAACAACACAATCTTCTGCATCATTAATGTTGTCTTCTTTTCAAGTGGACAGTGGCTTGCCATCACCTAGGAAACCGAAAAGAGATTGCCCAAACTGTGTACAAGAAAAGAGCAATTCTCAATATGAACGGTAAGAGCAGATGTTTTCTTTGATATATTATTATTTGACTTGATATAATTGTAGTAATTATTTAGTAATTACATTGTTTGGTACTTAGTTGTTTAGATTGTAAGCGCTGCTAAGCTGTCACTTGTTTCTCAGGTAAGTACAATGTTAAGTACGTATTTCATTTGTATTTCCAGTTATATAATGTATACAATACATCCCTATGTATAATTCATGTTTTGCTTTATTTTTCCAAGTTGAAACTTTTTATGTTATTGTGTTATTATCACAGCATATTATTGTGTTATTATATATTAGCAGAGCTGATATCTTTATAGTTTTAACTTCTATGTCAACAGTTTATCTATGCTTATACCATATCTTAATTACCTTTTCATTACCTAATAATTTGTACATGTCTGTATAGGTAATGTAACTGCCGGGAAGACAGAAGAGAGCTTGCATGCCAAGTCAGGTCAGTCGCCAACAGAGGTAGTATTTCGCTAATTATGGACATGTTTCTACGGTGAGTTGAGTTTACCTTTATAGTTTTAATATCTATTTATTATACTGTAAAACAAAGGTTTTTAATACATATACAGTATCATTAATTTCTTTTTCTTTTCTCCTCAGATTTACAGTTCACAGTTAGTTAGTTAGTTAGTTAGTTAGTTAGTCGACAAGTCATCCTCATTGCACATCGAACAATTCAGTGCATAATTAATGTGTTTAAGTGCTCGGTTTATTAATCCTCTTTGGCTTTCTGCATACTTTTCTTGTTTGCTAAACCTCTTTTAATTTGCTGTTCATGCATTCTGACCGTGGTTGTAAATTCACAGTCATTACTTCTCTGTGTCTCGAACCACGTTATTGCATTACTTAATGCCATAACTTCCATAGTCAGGCTACTTGTGATCAAAGAAAAAGCACCAGAACCTTTCTTCGCAATGACAGCATCGCCCTCTAAACAATTCTCGAAAAATCAACGCCTCTACTTCCGCCTCCACAGCAGCCGGATTTTCTTTTCTGTAGTTCCTGTCTAGGTAGATGCAAATCTGAAATAAACAATTAATAATTTATAACTTCTTCATCTTATTTTACAGCATTGTATTAATCTTTTTTGTTTCCTCTTTCTTTTCAGGTTCTTGTCAGAATCAAGTGATGTCAAGTTGCATATATATTGTAATCATAGAAGTATAAGTCAGTTATATAATATTAATAAAGATTATTAACAGCAAACTATATGAATACATATTCATCTGTTGACACTTGTGTGCAAATTTACTAATTTTATTTTAAACGAACCTCATAACAACCATTTATCCCTGCAATAATAATCGGTGCAATAATATCGCTCACTGAGTTTATTTTGGTGAGGCCGAGTCAAAGTGAGAGCTAAAATATCAAAATTTAGCATTATTTGATTGTATCAATTTTGTTTTTAAACGAACATCTTAGCAACCATACTTCGCTGCGATCGGGATTTCGAGGCCTAACTGCTCATGTCAGCTATTTTTTTTTTATTTGACGTGTGGTGACCTAATTAGCAAGTAAAAATGGCCGATAATTAATTAGTAATTCATTAATTACTCCGTGCATTCTTAATTTTAGCTTTAAAAAATTTCGAGATGTATATAGTATTATGCGGAATGATGTTACGGATCTAATGGTCACTTTGCTGTTGTGATAGTATGTGTTGTAGCCTAATTAGCCATTTAAAATGGCCGCTAATTAATTGCTAATTCATAAATTAACCTGCGTCTTTTTAATTTTAGCTTTAAAAAATTGTTTTAATGTATATGGTATTATGCGGAAAGATGTTACGGATCTAATGGTCACCTTATTGTTTTGATAGTATGTGTTGTAGCCTAATTAGCAATTGAAAATGGCCGTTAATTAATTACTAATTAATAAATTAGTAATTTTTAATTTTAGCTTACAAAAATTTCGAGATATATATGGTATTATGCGGAATGATGTTACTGGGTGTACCTCGGAAGGTCATGGCCAACATGTACCGAGAATGTACCTCCTATTATCAGGATGATTATATCCTCAACTTATGTGAGTACCTCAGTCGTAAGCTTCACGGGCAGTCTAGTCATCATTGGGATTCATCCCAATTTTATCTCTTCAGATTATGTTCACAAGAGGGATGTCCACAAGAGGATACATGGGATGTATAATCAGAAACCTGCTACCTAGGACTTTCCCAACACCGCTTAATGGTGATAAAAGGATGATAAGAGACCAGAACAGCAGTGTTTACTTAGTGTTGCCCGTGGCAAGTGTCAAGGTCCTACACTGTACTGAGACAGACTAGCGACAGTAGAGGGGTGAGGACTTATAGGACATAGAGACAGGACGTCTATAAAGGTATAGACTGAATAGAGACAGCACCAAAGCCAGGACGTAATAATAGATATAACTAGACTCGGGTGGGAACACTAACGTGTTATAGTTAGGACAATAGAGTGACCGACCCAGGAATAGGGGGCGGGCAGACGTAGACGTGACAACGTGAAGTAGAACAGAACTCTAGAAGGTAGAGACGATAGTGCTGCGTGCAAATGGATTAGCACGCACCCCACGAGGGAGCTTGGCCGCGTAGGCAAGCTGCGAGCTGAGTTACGGCAGACGGGGGACAGACGGCTTTCTGACTGGACGTTGTTCTAAGTTATTGAGTGTCTATGAACGCATGCAATGTTTAGCGAGAGTGTGTTGTAAATTCATACATTGTGTAATGTGATTAATAAGTATTCTCTATTTATGTACAGGCAAAGAACGCCTTAGAGAATTGTCAGGCTTGCCTGAATAAATATTGTAGAGAAAACATCTGTGCATATTATTATTATTTGTGAGGTACAGATGAGGTTTGCCTGAGTGCAGGACTTTGCGACAGACAAGACATGACGACAAATATTAATTAATTATTTTAAAGTTAATATACCTCATTCCAGTTTCTACAGTAAACAAATATAGAAAACTTGGAGTGCATTTTGTTAATTTCTGTAATAATCAGGCTAATTGTGTGCGCTCTATACATCAGGATGCGCATGAAATTTTTGACAACATCTAGCTGAAGGTAACATTCTCTCCCAACTGAAAGAAAGATCCTGATCACTTTCAACTGATCAGATAAGTACATATAATTGTGACGTGCATAAAGTAAAACAGCATCTGAATTTTTTTGGTTTCATTGTCACTATAAATTAAGCATTTTACAAGTCATCAGTATTGTATGTAAGATTGTGTGAAATATAAACATTAACCATGTCTACACTTAAGGAGTGTATAGATGCGGGAATAGCACTAGGTTACAGTAGAGATAAACTAGAGAAATGGGCAAAAGCTGAATTTAGAGAGCACACTGATAGACAAGCTGCAGCAGACAGAGATGAAAGGGCAAAAGAACGGTTACACCAGAAGGAACTCGCCGATATAGCGGAAGGTACTAAGTTAAAACAACAAGAGGTAGCTGAGACAAATAGATTAAAACAAGTGGAAATTGAAAGTCAAACACAGATTAAAATGAAGGAGCTCGAAATCGAGTCTCATGTCCATATAGCTACTACTAAAATTAAAAGTAAGGAAGAAGAGAATAAGTTTGCTAAGTACAAAGGGATCGTAAAACCATTCTGCCAAGGTGATTCCATCTCAGCATGGTCAGAAAACGTAGAATACCAGCTAAAGGCCCAGGAAATACCAAAAGAACACTGGACAGTAATCTGCATGAAGAATTTGTCGGGGGAGCCCTTAAAGGTAATAGAGTCTATTCCCCAAGACCTTAGAAACAACTACGAATACATCCATCAAAGGGTAATGCAGCATTTCCTTTTATACGCCCCAGGGTACTAAATTCAATTTTCCAAGCTAAAGCCTAAGAGCAATCAAACCTTCATTGACTACGTCTCAACAGTGCAAGATGTATGTAATAAATGGCTTAAAGCTTCTAAAATTAACAACAGTTATGACAAACTTAGGGATCTCATAATTATGGACACAATTATTTCCACTATTTCTAGTCCATTTGCCAAATCTTTGCAACAATCAGATGTAGATTCCATTGAACAGCTTGAGAAACGGGGGTCCGCCTATTTTTCTTCAAACAGGGATGTGTTTAAGTCTATTACTGAAGAAAGTGAGATCGTAGCTGCTGCTATGGGAAGACCACAAAAACCATACAAATTTAGGGAAAATCAAAGAGGCAATTTACAACAGTGTCCTTATTGTAGATTTCAACATCTAGAATACTCGATGTGGGATAAGAACCCGAAATATCCAGAACACTTAGAGATGGTCATAAAGAAACAGCAGACTAAGAGAGAGACCTTTAGACGTGCGGTTAAATGCTTCTTTTGCCATTGTTTTGGCCACTATTCCTCTGCGTGTATTGGAAGAAAGAAGTTGAAAGCAGTGAATGCAGCGTTAGTTGAGTCATCGTCAGAGATTGGAAGTGATCTGGAAGAAATGTGTGAGAATGAAGACAATGTAGCATCAGCAGTTGATGTGCTAGATTACAGTAATTGTACAACATGCCACCAGTTTCATGATAATGGGAAACTGAATTGTGGGCACACAGTCCCGTGTTCATTAGAGAATGCAAACGCGGTAGTAGCCTCCAGAGGCAGTTTGAAATTCTACCACGGAATAATCAATAACATTCCATGTAAACTCCTGCTTGATAGTGGCAGCACATGAATCTGTGTGAAAAGGGAACTGGTCAAGCCAGAAGATTACACTGGTGAAACGGTGAACTGCCGCACTTTTTCGGGCACGATAGAGACATACCCGTTAGCCAGAGCTAATATAAATACACCTTTCTTGACTGGCACCTTTACGTGCGCGGTTTTGGAGAAACCGTGTGCAGATCTGATAATTGGCCGTTTGCCACAGCTGCAGAAGCGTACCACTGACGAGATAACAGCCTGGAGAGAAACCTTTTTACAACAGGCTAATGCAATTACTAGGTCGAAAACTATTAAAGAACAGGACGACCTACAAATAGAAAGATTACATCTAATCTCACCGAGTGGTACGGTGGACAACAACACCACACATGAGTTCATACTAGCGCAACGCGCTGATCCATCTATAGCTCCTTATTTTAAATTGATGGGTCAGAAACCCAAAAGTACTAAGAATGCATCATGGGAGTTTAAACTAAAGAATGAAATTCTAACACGGTTATACAAAACGAATAACCTAGAAATCCAGCAAACGGTTCTTCCGACGAAACACCGTTCAACAATCTTACGAATCGCACACGGTTCGCCGTTTGCTGGCCATATGTGGTACGAAAAAAACCAGAGCCAGAGTGTTAGCACATTTTTACTGGCCGAAGTTTTGTAGCGACATAAAACAATACTGTCGATCCTGTACGATATGTCAACACCTAGTCAAGAAAGGTAAACATGTCACAGCAGAGGTACAACCCACCATTCTAGCCTCTCGACCTTTTGAGTGTGTATCTGTAGATATAGTTGGACCACTTAATCATGTATCCACTAAAGGAAATCGTTATATTTTAACTCCTGTTGATTTCTGTTCCCGGTGGCCAGAAGCTGTGCCCTTAAAATACACCAGTTCCAAAGATGTAGCGAACGTTTTTCTACACCTTTTCTCCCGCTTCGGGTTCCCTAAAACCATCCTATCCGACCGGGGAACTCAGTTTATATCAGCTGCGACGCAAGCTCTTACAAAATTGTTAGGAATCAAGCAATGTTTCACAAGTCCATATCGACCAGCGGCGAATGGTATCGTGGAGAAACTTAACGGAGACCTGAAACATATGCTTGCAAAAGTAACAGCAGAAAACCCAACTGACTGGGATACACTGTTTCCAACAGTGCTGTTTGCTTACCGAGAAGTCCCGCAGGCGAGTACGGGTTTCTCACCTTTTGAGTTAGTTTACGGGGCAAACCCAAGAGGACCCCTTCAAATCTACCATCAGATGATAACAGACACCTCAGACACTCCACAACCTTTATCACCATACGAGGTAGTCACAGAGACACGTGATAAAATCATGAAAGCATGTGTCTTAGCTAAAACATCTTTGGAACAGAAGGGTGAGGTGTATCGGCATTACGCTAATAAAGGTGCAAAAACCGTGCAACTTGAGCCTAATCCGGATGTTTTGTTACTATTGCCGGATAAGAGTGATTTGTTATTGACTTCATGGCAAGGACCATTTAAAGTGGTGAGAGAGATTTCCGAAGTTGACTATGAGATATCCTTGAACAACAAACTCAAGATATTTCATATCAATATGTTAAAACCGTATTACATAAGACAACACCAAGAGACTGAAGACCGACAGGACGCAACCATACCAATAAACCAGACGTCAGACGAACAAATGACAAACGCATTAGTGGACGATATAGAAGATGAACACATTTCAGCCACAGTCATTAACCAGACAGAAGAAGATGACTTTGAATTACCAGTACCGACGGTAGAAAGCAACACAACATTCAGCAACATACATTTAGGGTCTACGATGACAGACGAACAGAAACAGCAAACAACAGCATTACTAACAGAATACACGGAAATTTTCTCAGACTCACCAGGTAGGACAGATAGATATAACACTCCATTGTTCTCCGAGATGATACTGCAATAAAATGTCGACCTTATTCTATCCCTTTGAACTACAGGGAAAATTTAGACAAAGAAATTCTTAGCTTAGAAGCCTGTGGGATAATCTAGAAATCCCAGTCTGAGTATTCATTTCCGATAGTTCTGGTAAAAAAGAAGGATTCCACCTTGAGACTCTGCATAGATTACAGGAAATTAAATTATATCACTAAAGTTGACGCAGAGCCTATCCCATCATGTGACGATCTGATCCTAAATATGTCAGCATCTATCATCTTTTCTAAACTCGACCTGAAGAAAGGATACTGACAGATCCCGATGGAGAAACATTCTGTTCATCTTACCGCATTTGCTACACCTTTAGGTCTTTATGCGTGGCTTTTTCTTCCTTTTGGACTTTGAAACGCACCTGCCACTTTTGTCCGCCTCACTAGGGAACGTCTCCATGTAGTAATAAATGTGCAGACATACATTGATGACATATGCATCCATACGACAGACTGGACAACACATCTACAAACTTTAAGACTCGTTTTCGACAGAATAAAGTTGTTTGGACTGACAGTAAAACCGGCAAAAGTCGAGTTGGCGTGGAGGAGATAGATTTCCTTGGCCACATAATTTCCAAAGGCCAGTTAAAGACCGACAAGAAAATTATTACTAAAATTTTGAATCTTACTATTCCAACAACAAAAAAGCAAGTAAGAAGCTTGCTGGGGCTAGTAAATTATTACAGCAAATTTATCCCCAATTTGGCACAAATAACGTGTGTATTTTCGGACCTATTGCAATCTTCTGCGAAGATAAACGTTCAAGATGCTATTTTACAAAATGCTATGTCAGAATTAAAGTACATGTTCAGCAGAGTTCCCATCTTACGCTTGCTTAACCCTCAGTTACAATATATTCTTAGATGTGACGCCAGTGCAACAACGATCTCTGGTGTACTACTCCAAGAACACGAAAAGATCCTTCATCCTATCTTGTATTTGAGCCGTAAGCTTACCACAGCTGAATCACGGTATGATGTGTCTCAGGTGGAAGCTCTCGCTATTGTATATTGTATAAATAAGCTTTCTACATACTTAGCTGGAACTCACTTCATTATAGAGACCGACAACTCCCCCCTTTTAATTATGGAGAAAGGTCAGCCGAAAAACAACAGAATCTATTTCTGGGCTTTGATTCTCCAGAATTACTTCTTCAGCATTAAACACATTAAAGGAAGTAATAATAACCTTGCAGACCTTTTGACGAGACCATTAGGTATTGAAGTGATGGAGAAGGCAGATGTAGTACTGCCATAGGTATCTGCATTAAGCACTAAGTAGCTCACATATGTACTGTGCTAATAGTGGTAAAAGATAAGACAATGTAAATATTAACACGTGAACTTACAACGAACTCTAGTAATGCCATATACCAAGAACATTACATTTATAGAGTCTACTAGGACATATAAACTGTGATACTATGGTGAACATATTTTGATACGCTACAGAGTCACTTAGAGTGCAGGTAACATTGTATATAGACGATTGTAAGGAAGAACCCAGAGGAACGACACATTGTGATCACCATCGCCTGGACCTACAATTAGTTAATGAGTTTAGTGATTGATTCTTGCTACTAATACTACTGCTACTACAACTACTAATACTATTACTACAACACCAGCAACAAAAACAACAACAACTACTACTACTACTACTACTACTACTACTACTACTACTACTACTACTACTACTACTACTACAACTACTACTACTACTACTACTACTACTACTACTACTACTACTACTACTACTACTACTACTACTACCACTACTACCACTACTACTACTCCTACTACTACTACTACTCCTACTACTACTACTACTACTACTACTACTACTACTACTACTACTACTACTACGACTACTACTACTACTATTGCTGCTACTACTACTACTATTGCTGCTACTACTACTACTTCTACTGCTACTAATACTACTACTACTACTACTACTACTACTACTACTACTGCTGCTGCTGCTGCTGCTGCTGCCGCTTCTGCCGCTGCTGCCGCTGCTGCCGCTGCTGCTATTAATACTACTTGTCGGTTCTAGACTAATTTAATCTCAATTCTTATAGAACAAACAGACTCACCTGTCTGACTTACTCTGCCAGTAGTGTCAGTGACATTTCTTTTAGATCAAATTGACTTATTCCAAAATGTTTACTACTATTTGTATAGAATAAATGACTCATTATATGTCTGTCATATGCATTTTTACAGAGCAAAATGACTCATTCTATGTAGGCATTGCTTATAGAATAAATTTACTCATTATATGCCTGATAACAACAGGTCACATAGAGCAAACTGACATACCATACGCATGAAAAGAACACTTCATTGCTGTAGGACATATTAAGTTACATTACCGTTATCGATGCCATGCTTTGAGAAAATTAAAGACAACAGCAGAGCTTTAATAATAGAAAAGACGGAATTAAATTCAAAAGAATATATCTGGATTGTGTCCAGACGTAGTTACAGATAATGATATTAATTGGGAGAAGGTGCGTACATGATAGCATTTAGGCCCATGAACAGAAAAGGGCAACCTAATTCGAAAGTGTATTGATGAACGTCTTATCCAATGTGTTCCTCTCACTGGAAACCAATTTCGATATGTTACAGAGAACCATGTTGTTCACATGTCTGTAAATCCTGGACAATTAGTATAGTAGTAGGCCTCTTTCAGTCCTGTAGGACTATAAAGTTGTGCCGCTGGGAAGCACCTGACAGCACCGCTGGTGAAGGTGTTGTCCAATGCGAGAGTCACAATTTCTGGCACAGTTTCCGCATTTATAAGACGAAGCAGGTCCCGCAGTAAGTGACTGCATTTTGTGATTGTGCCTCATATCCTCAGTTTGTTGTATCAGATTGTGCCCAAAGAGCACCAGCCCGTTTCGTACATCTCTTCTACGGGAACATCTGTATATTGCAACTCTTTCTCAAGTGTCTGGATCTATGCCAAGGGTTTTCATATCTTGTTAACACAATCCTTATATGCCATTTAGATTCTTCCGGTTTTCCTCTTCCCTTTGGCTAGTTCTCCGTATAGGCGATCTTTGGGAATACTATCATCCTCAATTCGAGATGCGTTGCCCAATCACCAGAGGCGTCTCTGCTTAAGAATTGAGTGCACTCTGGTAATATAAACTCGTTCAAGCACATGTTTGTGTCATGGTCTTACCATGATATGCCCAGGATACGTCTCAGACATCTCATGTGGAAGGAATTCAACATTCGTTCCTGTCTTGAGTACAGGGTCCAGGATTCAGACCCATAGAGTAGTGTTCTAACAAAAGAAGCTTTATTTACTTGAACTTGTGTACGCTCTGTTAGTCAATTGTTCTCCCAGTCTCTCTTAGCATTGGAAGTGTTATGCCGTCTGTAAATGTGTCTGTCGATTTCTTTCTCTAAGCAAAGATTATCTGATATTATCGACCCCAAATAAACGAACTCATGGACATTCAATGTGTAATTAGAAATGTTGATTGGCGGTACTGATTTGTCTTTCCAGCAGTAATGAAGTATAGCATAAAAGTTATGTACTCAATATAAAATAACACAAAGTAATGCAGCTTTACAGAACATGAATTACGAAACATACAGGACGTTGCGGCGACTAGACTTTATCAGCAAATAAATACATACACAAAAAAGCAATATATAGCCACGGAGAAGATCTCCCAGTGACTACATTAAGGCACAAGGACGGGGTGAGAAGAATAAAAAGATGACAAAAAAATGAGAGTAATGAAGAGAAAATGAAAATATGAAAAAAATATTTTGCTACTTATCTGAGACTCTGAGGCTGTACAGCTACTTGCGCGAATCTCTTTTATACATAGCCGTGGGAATCTGTGGGTCAAGGGGACCGGAGTAGGGGATGATACCCGTGTAGTGGGTGGTAACGGTTCAGTGAAAGTCCCAGGTAAATGAGTGGAAGTGGTACATGAAAAAAGAGGGGGGAGAGGTAATCCGCCATACCCTCCCCCTCCCCCTTTTGTTTTGTTTTTCCAGAAAAGATTTGTGGTCGGAGCCAACCCTGGCGTTGAAATCCCCCAGGATAAAATGATGTTGCGTCTCTGGTGTTTCACTGACCACTGTGCTAAGTTCGTCATAAGGCTTACCTTTTAGATTCTGATGCTGTTAGTGTTGGGGCGTAAACGCTTATAATACAAACTGGGCCTGCCTCTGTCTGGAGTTGGAGCTTCAGTATTCTTTCAGTGCCTTCATTTGGTGGTATTATTTACAATAGTAGCTTATTTCTGATAGCAAAGCTAACTCCATGCTCTCTGGTCTCTCCGCACGGCCTACCATACCAGTAGAAAGTGAAGTCTCTCTACTTGATGTTTCCAGATTCTGAGACGCTGGTATCTTACAGGGCGACTATGTCTATCCCCAGTCTGAGAAGTTCGTTGTTTATCACTGCTGTTTTATGGGCATCGACAATCTCATTTAGATTGTCTGAGATGCTAGGGTTCATGGTTCCCAGCCATGTTCCCAGCCTTAGGGCAGGTTGTTTATTTTTGCGTGTTGCTAGGTGTATAATTTGCGATCCATGTGTCAGGAGTTTGTCCCTAAGCTCCACACATCCTCGGGAGCAGATGAACCGTGGCGAGAAAACATCTTATTGACTATGGGATGCCCAGCTTAGACTGGCGGTTGCTGTCTAGAGAGATACAATGATCTCTCCCACCGTCGGAAGTAAACCCTGGCGCCTTGCTCTACACCATTCGAGCATTAAGACTTATAACCGGTAACTGTCGCTTCCCGTGTTGTGTCGCCGCTGTTACACGGCGCTGAAGTGACCTCTCCAGGACACAAGCATGGGCAATGGAATGCGGAGAACCAGCTGTTGCCCAGTAGCAAGTTCCCCCTCTCCACGTAACCGTTGTTGACCAAGGGAAAGGCAGTAGCCAATGTAACTTGACATCGGTGCCGTAGCAGGAGTTGCCAACACTATGTTGTGTACAACATGAAATTGCCTTAGGGACTCCATCTTTGGATTTGTCCTAAGGGTTTACTCCCGAAGCCTTTCTCATCTGGGTATACCAGCAAAGCAGCGGGGTAAGAAATTTAGTTTTCTCTCTTAGAGGGGATACCAACAAAGGCTGACGAGTCTCCTCAGCTCGGGAATCAATAAGGAGGGGAGTCTACCATTCTTCCTTCCTGGCAGTGACTATACTGATCAGATGACCGTAGCCATTGTATCCGTTGAAAGATCATCTGCCTGTCATGATATAGCTGGCAGGCTGCGATCCCGATGGAGAAAATGACAGAAGCAGTCAAGTGACGGTCCTGAAATCTTAAACCAGAGGGCGATCGTGACTTCAAACACTGGCCGTACGTCGGGGACACTGAAGCGAAGCCAACGGACAGGTTGTCTACCGGGAAGGATCAAAGAAGAGTCCGTATCGGATTTTACGGAGAGTCACCGGGGATCGTTTATCGTCGAGAAGTTCGGAACGATCAAACAGTGTATATCTTTGAAATACTAAAAACCAAATCCTTTGGGCAACCGAAAAGCAACGATAAAAGGAGGTCGTCTTTATCAAAGACTATTGTTAGCATGTCGATGTATAATGATCAAAGGACGGAAGAGGAGCAGGGATGATTGAGGGGGACGGAAAAACCCAGTGAAATAGGACAGGAAATTTATATGTGAACAGAGAAAGTTAAACTCAGTGGAGAGTTGGACTTAACATCGGTTGGAGTGGAAATGTGTTTCAGTGCCGTATAGAATAAAGAATATCACAGCGTTTAGGTTGTGTAAAAATAACCAACCCTGTCCCTTCATGGGAATTAAAATGATATCAGTCTAGGCAGGAAATATAATTCAAAAAGGTGATTATTAAAATGTAGCTTAGAAATCTAACGTAGTATACTTTTGAGTGTAAACGTAGTAATAAGAGTAGACAGCATTCGGCTGAAGAGTGATTTAAGTTGTGTAGAGTAAGGAGTCTGTACAGTCAGAAGGATAAGTCTATACTAGGATTTATGTGCTTGCTTTAGCGTGTTTTTCTTTCACCTTGTCTAGGGTAAAGTGCGGACTATTCTGTCTTATATAAGAATATAGGTCTAGTAGGATCACTAGAGACTTTAAAAATAAAAAAGGGGGTATGTAGGCAAAGGTCCACCAGCAGAAGAAAACCTAGACAAGGATAATTAAGAGGTGTGCTTGTTGGTTCCACTTTCCCCCCAGGGAAGACTAGCGACACTGCCCACCGTGCTGACTTGAATCCATAACCAAAAACTATCTGTCGGCTGCTCCCAAGTCCGATCCACTACCTGCTCGCGGGGCTTCACGTTCACTTGTTTGGGGGGCTAAAAAGGTACTCCACACCTTGCCCAAGGGGGTCCCGTAGACTAGCGGAGGGAGGGAGGAGCCTGACTTATCCTTTGATAGAGGATACCCCTTCACCGCTAAGTATTATTGGTATATAAGATGAACAATCCAATGAAACCAAAGAAATGTGGTTTTGCAGAATTCTAAAAACACCACTTTTTTCGCATATCCTTTACAGGACATCGCTGTGAACAACTAGCATCTTTCAGCTGATTTTTGATTTCTTGGCAAGATTACGCTCAGTATTTTGCCGTTGCTTACTAAGCGATCGGCTCACACACCCCGTAAGCTACTAACGCAGGTTACGTTCCTCGCGTGGATATACGGGATTACGGAGCACAAAAATGAGCAATCTAAGTGATGACCGGCTGGCCGAGTGGCTAGAATGCTGGATTCGGAAGACCCAGATTCGGATGCTCGGTAAAGTTTGGATTTTTTTTTTCTGTCGGGGGCAAAAAGAAACCTCTAACCTGCACAGTTCGAGGCGATTGCACTAGCCAGGCGACTTTAATTCCCCAGGCTCAAGATCCCCCTGCCATACACCGCAAGGTGCTATATTGACAGTAAATGACAGTCTTTTGACAGTAATCTAAATATCTTGAAAGAGGCTAAGACGCAATGACAGCTTATCACGAGCATAAAAAATATTAAGTAACCGTTTAGACTACATTATGTGAAGATAAATGATTACTAAAGAAACGAATCCACAATCAGGTAGTTTGAATTAGCTGCTGTTTGCAGACGATCACAGATTACTGTTAGAGAACAATGCGAATTTCCAGCACCATACCAATTACCTTTGCAATTCCAGTCAGAATTTTAATATGAAGCTGCGCTCTTTGTCAGTTCTGTTACGAGCATCTGTAAGTTAAACTGTCTTTGTTCTGCTGTGTGCTTTGTCAGTTCTGCTACAAGCAACTGCCAGCTAACCTGTCTTTGTTCTAGTCATGTCTTGCGGCTTGTCATGAATTAATACTTTTAACTCATTTCTGTCCTTGACAATTATCATTGAAAAGACAGAATTTATGATATTTCGACGAACACCTGTGCAATAAAACGTAAATACAAAAGGAAAATCACTAAAACGAGTTAGAGAGTACAAGTATCTGGGCAGTGGGTTCATAGAGGATGGAAGAATAGATAGAAACGAGAAGTAAATATCAACTACTGCACCTGTTCTAAAACATCAAAATGTAAACATGCATACCAAAAATAAGCTAAATGATACTTTATCCGTCCCAGCGCTGCGTTATAAATCCCAAAGATGCACAGTCCTAGAAACACACGTGCGCAGCATCACATCATGTGAGATGAGATGCAAAGGAAACGCGACTGGAAAGACAAGAAGGAATAGAGAGAGAATTGAGGAAATATGAGCAAATGTAGGGATAACATCTATTACTGACTTTATAGAACACCAAAGAATTAAAAAGTTAAGACATTTAGTTAGAATGGAACAGCATCAACCAGCGGCTAGCGCGTCCCATAAAAGAACATCTGAATGCAAGTCTGAGGACCACCCAGGAAGAATCGGCTAAATCGAATGAAAGAGACACTAAAGTACAAACAAAAAGACAAACAGAAAACAGAAAATCACTCACTGCTACGCTTCACGAAAAATGCAGTAGGACAAAAGAAGAAGCAGATGAGAAAATAAAATACTGAATAAAGTTTAAAAACTTACAAAGTTTATGGAAAGAGAGATAGTAGACAACAGCAAGATGAGGCTCTTGATAGAATTCCATCGTGTCATGCAAGCACATTAGCTCACGAATTAATATTTTATTGTAAACGTTTCGGTAAAATTGGCGACGACGTGACACGTTTATTTTTCAGGAGACGCTGTTTTACGTATTTTCCTGTGGATTGTGTGGTGTTATTTCGTATTCGTTTATTGGAAGTGTTCAAAAGAAGCCACGGAAAGCAGGTGGTGGATGAAATTATGAGGGCAGTCGACAGATAGGTGTTGGTTATGGTCTCAAGTTTCGCTATGGTAGGCAGAAGATCTCTTTCACGAGACAATGGCTGCGGTCCCCGGCCAGTATGATCACGGCCATAGAAGGAAAGCAACGGCAAACTATCTTCTTTAAAAGTGCCTAACTCATTATGATTGGCCTAAAGACAGATCATCGCAAGACAAGGACAGATACATTAACATTAGCAACAAGGAATGTTAGGACGTTAAACGACGACGAAAAAAATAGATAACATCAAACAAGAAATGGAAAAAGAGAAAAATAATATTTTAGTGATGTGCGAAACGAGATGGACAGGAACAGGCAACAAGATAGATGAAGATGTTAAGATTGTTTATTCTGGATGAGAAGATCGACAAAGGGGGGTAGCAATTATTTTGGACCAGCAAACATCAAAATATGTTCAAGGATATTGGGCCGTGTGGGACAGAGGTCTTCTAGTTAAATTAAGCGGCAGGCCGAATAGCATAAAATGAATAGTATAAATGAAAAATTCATAATAATCGAATAGCATAAATGTTAGTCAAGTATATGCCCCAACAGGAGAATCCAGTGAAGGTGGTGTAGAGGAATTTTAGAATGACATAGAGTCTGCTTTAAAGAAATGTAAAAATTCAGAAGTAAACATCATAATATGGGACTTCAATGCAAAAGCAGGAAATCAAGGTGATAAATACACAGTAGAAAACTATGGTTTAGGAGAGAGAAATGAAAGAGGATACAGACTTGTAGAGTGGGCAAAAGAGCAGGAAATGATTTTAGGAAACACCTGGTTAAAGCAAAACCCTAGAAGATTATGGACATGGAGGAGTCCGGATAGCTGAATTAGAAACCAGATTTATTACACTCTGATTATCAGAAGATTTAGAAATGCGCTAACAATACCAAAAACAGTTCCCAGTGCTGACTGTTATAGTGACCACAGATTACTTACAGGAACATTGAGAATAAAGTTGAGGACAGTCAAGTATATAACAGGAAACACTAAATATGATTTGTGTACATTGAGTAACGACAAGGAAATACAAAACAAATTCAGCATAGAAATGCAAAACAGATATGATATAGTGTCTGATCTAGAGATCATATTCCAGGATGTAGATGATCAATGGGGAAATTTTAAAGAATTCAATCAGTTTGGCTGCAGAAATAACTATTCCAAAATAAAAGAAGGTGGGTCGTAAGAAATGGATGATTGAAGAAATTTTACAACTAATGGAAACAAAAGGACTCAACAAAAATAATTCTGCCAAAACTGAAGAAATTCACAGACAAGTCAAAATATTATGTAAGGAGGCAAAAGAAGCATGGCTTGAGAAAAATTGCTTAGAAATTGAAAAATAACACAACAGTCAAAATACCAAATTAGTGCACAAAAGAATTCAGAAACTTACTAATAAAATAATAAGCGCATCAGCAGACTGTCTAAAAACTAAAGATGACAAAATCATAATAGAAAAGGATCAGATTCTACATGTATGGTCAGACTATGCAAAAAACCTTTATGATGATAACAGAGATGAACAGTATGATATTCGATTTAATAATGAAAGACCGCTAATTTTGAAGATGAGGGTTTGAAATGTTCTTAAAAATATGAAAGCTGGCAAGGCACCTGGTTCAGATAACATCACAACAGAAATGATTAAAGCTTTAGAATAATATGGTATAGATCAAGTCACCAGACTGCTGAACACATTATATAATACCGAAGATATACCTTCTGAATTATGTAATTATGTATTTATTGTAATCCCAAAGAAATCGGGAGCCTTGGAATGTGATCAACATAGAACAATTAGTATAATGAGTCACATCACAAAGATTTTACTACGAATTATCATGTAAAGAGTGAGGAAGAAAATACAACCTGAAATAGGGAAGAACAATGCGGGTTTGTAGAAGGAAAGGGTACAACAAATGCTGTGCATATGGTGCGATCAGTTATCGAACGTTCTTTAAAAGTAAACGAAGATATACATCTTTGCTTTATTCACTACACAAAGGCTTTCGATAGAGTTGTAGCGAAGTCCCTGGAGTGAGGGGAACTATTACCACAATAGTTACCCTGGATCAGTTCTTTGTGAAAGTGTAGGAAATGTTTGTCTACCCAATCCATCGGAATCTGGACATACGCTTCTATTTATTAGATCTTACCTGATAATGCTCTTTCCGAAAGACTGACTCAACTCGGGTTGAAAAAACCCAAAATAACTGTGCATTTATAACAAAATGTCACAAGAGATAGGCATATATACGGGAAGGCAGTTGGAAAATAAACAGTATCCCGATAAGGCGTCTTGGATTCAGATTATCATCATTGGCCGTACAGGGTGTATCCTTTAATACTGATATCAGTGTTAGCTCTCCCGATCGTGACAGATCTCCGAAGAATGCTCGAGACTGCTAGGATATTAGGTGAGGTTTTCTTCCTCTAGAAGTCGATACACCGACTCGGCTCCAGACTCGGTAGATGTCCCCTGTTTAGATGGTGGTGGCTGGTATGTTTGTCAATTTAATTGACTTGACACTCGTGACCTCCCTCTTAACCTAATGGGTAAAGCAAATGTCTATGATTACTGTCGGGGAAGCACGAAGGTGACCTGAGTTCATGTTGACAATAACGGAACCATTGAAACAAAATGTCAATCGCAATAGGCACCGTTGACCACAATTTGACTCAGGGAACTTAAACAGTCAAGCATAGAGTTCATAAATTTCATAGACTTTTGATCCGTAGACCTGATGGTCTGATTGGATCAAACAATCTCATAGCCGCCATGGTTGGAATTTAAATGAGACAATCACCTGGTTATTCCATAGCTGACACTTGTCCATGCGTCAACCAGGAGAGTATAGACAACAAGACGTGGGCCCTCTTTCTTTAGCTGGGCCTACGCTGGTCGAGAGGTTACTCGGTTTCAGATTCGTTTAACAAATTGAAATGACTGTGGCCAACTTCTGCCGACGATGTCGAGTGCCTTTGAGACTCATCCTTTAAGTGCCATAGAGACAATTTACAGCCAGTTTCTCCAGACGTCCTTAAAACAGCCTAACAGGGCAACAATGAAACTAAACCACTAGTTCACCATCTACATGTCAACACCGTTTTTTTTTTTTGGTGTGGTGCGCAGCGTTCCTTCCCCGTGCAACTTGCTGCTTACTGTCCTACACTCTTCTTTTGTGAACTGGGGTGCACAAAACTATAACATTCCGATCTGTTCTAGCAGAGGACAACAAGAAATTTAACTCCACACTGGGTTTTCCTGACGAAAAATCATTCTGTATTCACTCATTTACCTAGTCATGAGCAGAATCTGAGGCGTTTCGCTACAAGAGTAAGACATGTCAACATGGTAGATATGCTTGCAGATATACAAATTGATGAGAAAGACTTTAGATTTATTTTATTTTTTAAAACTATTTTTGGAAACAACAAGCAGCCTTAAGAATTAATAATGAAGTGGGACAATATCAGCCTATTAAGAGAGCAGTTAGGCATCGATTTGTAATGTCACCAGATCTTGTTTCCCCTATACAGTGAAACTATTTTCAAAAATGTAGAAGATATAATGCAATCAGTATTGGTGGACGAAACTTCAATAACATTAGATATGCAGATGATACAGTATTGATTGCAGACAATGAGCAGGATCTGCAACAATTATTAGATTCGGCTGTTGCTCACAATGCACAGCTGGGGTTAGAATTAAATTGTAAAAAGACACAGATTATGGTCGTCACTAAGAAGAACGAAATACTACAATCTAATATACAAGCAAATGGGAATATTCTTCAACAAGTGAATCGGTACATTTATCTCGGAACAGTCATACCATCAGATGGGAGATGCTTTGAAGAGATTAGAACAAGAATCGCCATGGCGAAAGTAGCCTTTAGCCAGATGAAAAACATACTGGCCAATAAAATGATGTCAATTGAAACGAGAAAAAGAGTGTTGAGGTGCTACATAGAGCCTGTTCTTTTGTATGGATATGAAGCTTGGACAATGAGCAGTCAAGCTGAATAACATCTGATGGCTGAAGAAATGTGGTTTCTGAGGAAAATGCAAAGAATACCATAGACAGACAGAAAAATCAATGACCAAGTACTACAGGAGACATATGAAAATCATGAACTGATTAGAGAAATTAATGTAGAAAGTTAAAAAAAAAATTTTGACATTTTATGAGAAAAAATCGATTGGAGAACTTAGTGACAACTGAAAACATCGAGGGGAATAGACCAAGGGGAAGACCGAGAAGTAAATACCTGGATGGCTTGGCAACATGGCATGGTCGAGACAGAAAGACTGAGCTGATCCACGATTCTGGTGATCGAGTGAAATGGCGAGTCATAACCGCCCACGCTTTCCGGCATGGCACATGATTGATTGATTGGTTGTATACGGCGATATGCGAAGAAGTATACTGTCTCACGATGGCGCCAAGGGCTCTTTGTGTTAACGATTATGTTGATGACGACTGATGGTGGTTTTGCATCATTCTGTTAATAGATAATATTTGGATTTAGTTTATGCATCTGCTCATTTGAAGTCAAGAGATCAGCATAAAGGAAGATGAGTTTTTGAGGGGTGTGCAAATTAGACACCCCTGAATATTAATAATGCAGTACCATAAATTAGTCTTGGCGTATGTGATGTTGCACATTTTACTGCTATCTGTGACATATTCTGTGTTCTCAATATGTTAATAACGAGTGTACTTTCGCCTTGAACTTGACATAGACATATATGAGTGAAGATTAGTACGAAAGAATGAGCTTGTGGAACCCATCATTGCTGTTGCCAAGGCATGTAGGCTTGTGACAATGATAATAATGACAAATATTGTTTTGAATATCATCATTATCATCATGATTGTGATGATTGTGTTATGTTCTGGCGCTATTACAAGATTATTACAAACGAGTCCCCTACAGATAGCTCATCTTCTTCTACTTCCTTTTCTTCACCTTCTTCCAGTTGCTGCTGCTGCTGCTGCTGCTGGTGCTGCTGCTGCTGCGTCTTCTTCTTCTTCTTCTTCTTCTTCTTCTTCTTCTTCTTCTTCTTCTTCTTCTTCTTCTTCTTCTTCTTCTTCTTCTTCTTCTTCTTCTTCTTCTTCTTCTTCTTCTTCTTCTTCTTCTTCTTCTTCTTCTTCTTCTTCTTCTTCTTCTTCTTCTATCTGAAAGTATCTAGATAATGCAGGCTGTGGTGGATAAAGTGAGTGAATGGTGCACGGAAATGTGTCCAATCATCAACCCTGAAAAAGTAGTTGTGTTATGATGATCTATATGTACCATATCCTGTAGCAATGAGTCGCAGATATCACTGTAAATGAAAACAATTAGTCATTAGTCGCGGTTCCAACTTCACGGCAACGGGTTATCCCCAGTATGCTCCATTCCTAGTAGTAGTAGTAGTAGTAGTAGTAGTAGTAGTAGTAGTAGTAGTAGTAGTAGTAGTAGTAGTAGTAGTAGTAGTAGTAGTAGTAGTAGTAGTAGGCATCTTTCAGTCCTGAAGGACTATAGAGTTGTGCCGCTAGGGAGGTACCTGGCAGCACCGCTGGTGACTGTATAGTCCAATGCGAGAGTGACAATCCCTGTCACAGTTTCCGCATCTGTAAGACGAGGCAAGTCCCGCAGTAAGTGACTGGGTTTTAAGCCTGTGTCGCCTCTCCTCAGTTTGTTGGATCAGATTGCGCTCAAAGAGCACCAGTCCGTTTCGTACATCTCTTCTCTAGGAGCATATGTCTGTTGTAACTCTTTCCCGCGTGTTTGGATCTATTCCAAGGGGTTTCATATCTTGTTTACACACATCCCTATATCGCATTTGGGGTCTTCCGGTTGGCCTCGTTCCTGTGGCTAGTTCTCAGTATAGGAGATCTTTGGGAATGCGTTCATCCTCCATTAGAGATATGTGGCCCAGCCACCGGAGGCGTCTCTGCTTGAGGAGGGTGTGCACTGTGGTAATATCTGCTCTTTCAAGCACCTGTTTGTTTGTTATGTGGTCTTTCCATGTTACGCCCAGGATACGTCTCAGACATCTCATATTGAAGGAATTCAACTTCCTTTCCTGTCTTGAGTACAGGGTCCAGGATTCAGACCCAAAGAGTAGTGTGCTAACAACACAAGCTTTATATACTTGAGCTTTTGTACGCTCTGTTAGTCTATTATTCTCCCAGACTCTTTTAGCTAGCCTGGAAAATGTTGTGGTTGCCTTTTCAATGCGTCTGTCGATTTCTGTCTCTAGTGAAAGATTATCTGATATTGTCGACCCCAAATACACAAACTCGTGGACGACCTTCAATTCGTAATTAGAAATTTTGATTGACGGAGGCGCACTAGCATCTTGTTCCATCACATGTGTTTTATTTAGGCTAATGGTGAGCCCAAAGTCTGTGCTGACGGCTACAGAACGATCTATGAGCCGTTGGAGATCTTCTGCTGTATGAGTAGTCATTGCTGCATCATCTGCAAAAAGAAGTTCTCTTACGCATCTTGATCTTATTTTGGTCTTTTCCTTGAGTCTTGATAGGTTAAAAAGTTTGCCATCAGATCTTGTGTGGAGGTATATGCCTTCTGTGGCAGTCCCAAATGCCTGTCTTAAGAGAACGGCGAAGAAGATACCAAAGATTGTAGGAGCAAGCACGCAGCCCTCCTTTACTCCACTGCTGATGTTGAATGACTGGGATGTTGAGCCGTCAAATAAAATGGTCCCCTGCATGTTTTCGTGAAATGATTTCACCAGACTAAGAAGGGTGGGTGGACATCCAACCTTTTCAAGGACCTTAAAAAGGCCGCTTCTGCTCACGAGGTCAAATGCCTTTGTGCGGTCGATGAAGGCTATATATAATGGCTTCCTCTGTTCTCTGCACTTCTCTTGGAGCTGCCGGAGTGAGAAAATCATATCGATGGTGAACTTGTTGGGTCTAAATCCGCACTGCGATTCGGGGTAGATTCTTTCAGCAAGAATGTGTAATCTTTTAAGGATTACTCTGGCAAAAATATTGCCTGTAATGCTGAGCAGGGAAATGCCGCGATAGTTGTTGCAGTCGCTTCTGTCGCCTTTGTTTTTATAAAGGGTAACGATGTTTGCGTCTTTCATATCTTGTGGTACTGATTTTTCTTTCCAGCAGAGCTGAAATATTGCATACAGTTCTGGGATGATTGTTTCTGTGCTTCATTTTAAAATTTCAGGTGGAATACTATCTTTTCCAGGTGCCTTGCCAGATGTGAGAGAGTCTAGTGCTTCGCTGATTTCTGTGAGGCAAGGTTCGTTATCCAGGGCATGCATGGAGGACTGTTGATCGATGGCTTCCAGAGCTTCTTCGCTGACAGTGTTATCCACTGAGTATAGCTCTGATTAGTGTTCTACCCAGCGATCCATTTGTTTCGCTCGATCTTTTATGATTACCCCCTCAGTTGATCGTAAAGGGGCCATCTTATTTTTTGATGGACCGACAGCTTGCTTAATGCCCTCGTACATTCCTCTTATATTTCCAGTGTCTGCGCAAGTTTGAATTTGAGCAGAGACCTGTAGTCAGTACCTGTTCGCACATCTTCTTGCCATCTGTTGTACTCTATTTCTGGCGGTTCGCAATTCCTGCAATGTTTTCTCTGAAGGTGATGTTTTATACATTGAGAATGCATGTCTCTTTATCTCCAGGACTGGGAGCATCTCTTCAGAGTGTGCTTCAAACCAGTCGGTTGAGTTAGTTTGCTTCATGCCAAAAGTTGATAGTGCTGTATTGTAGATGGTGTCGCGAAAATGACTCTATCTCTCTGTGGAATTTCCTATTGTGGGACCAGGCAGAGTATCCACTAGAGCCTGCATGAATTTGTTGACCTTCTCTTTATTTTGGGTGCCGCTGGTGTCAATGCGTGATCTTCCTTCTGTTCTGCTTCTGTAGATTCTCTTGGGCTTTATCTTCACCTTGCTCGAGACGAGTGAATGGTCGGTGTCGCAGTCAGCACTATGATAGCTGCGAGTCAGCCGTACATTGCAGAGATTGCTACGTTTAGTGAGCACCAGGTCGAGTTGGTGCCAGTTCTTTGATCTGGGGTGCCTCCATGACACCTTGTGTTGAGGTTTCGTGTCAAAGAAGGTGTTTGTCACGCACAGATTATGGTGGCTGCAGAATTCCAAGAGACGTTGGTTGTCCTTTGTCATTGATCTTCCCGATGCCAAACTGTCCTAGACATGAAGGCCAGGATTTGTGGTCGGAGCCAACCCTGGCATTGAAATGCCTCAGGATAAAAAGATGTTGTTTCCCTGGTGTTTCACTGACTTCTTTGCTAAAGTCGTCATAGAACTTGTCTTTAGAATCTGATGCTGCAGTTAGTGTTGGGGCGTAAACGCTTGTAATACTAACTGGGCCTGCCTATGTCTGGAGTTGGAGCTTCAGTATTCTTTCAGTGTCATCACTTGGTGGTCTGATGGCATTAAGCAGCTTGTTTCTGATAGCGAAGCCTATAATACTAACTGGGCCTGCCTATGTCTGGAGTTGGAGCTTCAGTATTCTTTCAGTGTCATCACTTGGTGGTCTGATGGCATTAAGCAGCTTGTTTCTGATAGCGAAGCCAACTCCATGCTCCCTGGTCTCTCCGCACGGCTTGCCATGCCAGTAGAAAGTGAAGCCCCTCTCCTTGATCCTTCCAGATTCTTGGAGTCTGGTCTCTTGCAGGGCGACAAAGTCTATCCCCAGTCTTAGTAGTTCGATGTTTATCACTGCAGTTTTACGGGCATCCACAATCTCGTTTAGATCGTCTGATATGCCAGAGGTCATGGTTCTTACGTTCCATGTTCCTAGTCTTAGGACCGGTTGTTTTGGTTTTTTTTTTTCTTGTTGCTAGGTGTTAAGATTGCAGTCCATGTGTCAGGATTTTTCACCTAAGCTCCACACACCCTCAGGAGCAGATGAACCGTGGCGAGCCCAGCTTAGACGGGCGGTAGCTGTCTAGTGAGATACGACTTCTCCCACCGTCGGAAGTAGCCCCTGGCGCATTTATTTACGCCAATCGAGCATTAAGACTTATAACCTGCAAATGCTGCTTTTGTGTGTGTATTTGTTTCCTGATGAAGGCTAGTTGCCGTAACGTCCTGCATGTATCGTAACTCTGTTATGTAAAGCTGCACTACTTTGTGTCATTTTACATTGTTTAAATGTGAAAAGTGGAAAGGATAGGAATATTGACAAGCCAGCAGCCCACACAGGTACAATGTGCATATATAACGCCGTCAGAATGCCAACACAAAAGTACGCCACGAAAAATACAGTCATCGTCGATGGAAACGGCAGTCACACTATCACCCTTCCAATCCCCGCAGTTGTATAGCCCACTAAATAGTTAGTTGCATAACCTTAACAGCACGTTGCCGTCAACCCCAGTATTATGTTTGCTGTTTGGGATTTATTGACAAGTTTCCGTTCAGTGGTTTGTCATTGCTTTCTGAGCGACCGACACTCATTCGAGGGGAAGTCAATAAGGAGGCCACAAGTGGCTGTAGAAAAAGAACTAAATATGATGCTTGCTTGCTTGCTTGTGTTCGTTGGCTTGAGCTCCAACGCGAAGTCCTGTATGTCGGATGAAGGCATCCTATTGTCCAACATCAGTGTGATGTCATACAGGACCTGAGTTTTGCGTGAGTATCCGTTGTCCCATGTCTGGCTTATTGGTGTGCAGACTGGTGGTTCCTCGCCGTACAGGCAGACACTCTCCGACTTCGGAGGAATCGGCGATCCTACTGACTTTAGCCAGGACCCCGAAGGGACCTGTTGCCCAGGACGCTCGGCGAGGACGCGTCAATAGGTCTTGGCCAGTATATAACCCTGCCCTGGTGCCTTGGAAACACCTCTGCGTCCCACTAAATATGATAACTTCAAACCTGTGTGTGTGTGTGTGCGCGTGCGTGCGTGTGTGCGTGTGTGTGTGCGTGCGTGCGTGCGTTTGTGCGTGTGTGTGTATGTGTGATTCATTCATTGCCGTCAGTAGAAAATGTTTAAGCGTGTTAAACCTCTCGGCCACAACGTCATTGGTGTATATGCTCATGAGGAAATGTTGCCTGTCAATAGCGGCACATGGTAGTTGCCAAAGGCGGTGCACAGTTGTGCGGATAATTTCCTTCAAGGACGTTCTCAAATTTCTTTCGCATTAGTAAACATGGGATCAATGATGTTTGTGAGGATTTCATACGGATGTATAATGTTTCCTGCACCAATTTTCGCCAGAGATAGTATGTGATTCTGCAGGTTACTTTCAAGCCAGATAATTCAATCTCGCAGGTTTCATAATTTGGACTATGGAAAAGTGATTGGAAATGTATTAAGTGATTAGAAATGTAAACAGCTATACACGTCTCTTGTCCCTTGTAAGAATCTTTTCTATTAACTTTTTGGCCCTTAATTTAGATGTAATCCGAGATGGTAACAACCGAACATATGAATATGTTTATTAAGCATAAGCGACACTTTGAGCAATTTATCTAGATATGGTAAATCTTTACACAGACAGACAGACAGACAGAGACAGACAGACAGACAGACAGACAGACAGACAGACAGACAGACAGACAGACAGACAGACAGACAGACAGACAGACAGACTGACAGACAGACAGACAGACAGACAGACAGACAGACAGACAGACAGACAGACAGACAGGCAGGCACGCAGACAGACAGACAGACAGACAGACAGACAGACAGACAGACAGACAGACAGACAGACAGACAGACAGACAGACAGACAGACAGACAGACAGACAGACAGACAGACAGACAGACAGACAGACAGACAGACAGACAGACCTATGGATGGATGGATATATAGATCAATTTACTAGCACACACAACTGAAGCATGTTAAAAAAAGCAAACAACAAACTTCAACAAAGCATGTTAAAGATATTGAATTACATAAAACGTATGTGAAATCCATTATGATAGTTTATCTGCACTTCAGTTTCAACTGGTAACAGTACTTAGGGGTAAAATTCTTAATAAAATACATTTGAATATATCTCCATAAATTATTAGTCTGATATGAGGGTCTCCAAGTTACAGTTGCCTCATTCATATACGGATATTATTTGTTTTATATGTATAATGTCTTATATCTTCTTTTTTCTTTTCATTTTTTTGGCTTGAAATATGCAAAATCTTCCCAGGGTGTCAATCGAATATTAATAAAGTCTCCTCTTTCGCAACCACTTTGGAAACATGCTAGCAAAATGACGCCATATATGGTAATATAATATTACTACTGCATTTGTTCAACAATGAATGGCTAGTTAATATTAGATGCATTTTATTATTGACATTGAAGGGGACAGAAATAAAGACATATGGCATGTTGGTTGAAATATAAGCCACGTTGCCTGTACAGGTGTTCGACGTAGACATTGAAAGTGAAGATCTATTGCGATAAAGTCGAACACCCCAATTTGAACTGAACATCTTTGGACATGGATACATCGGTGTCTTTACAAGTCACAGACTACATTGTGTTAGCTTTCATAATGTTGGTCTCCATGGGTATTGGAATCCTGTTTGCCGTCAAGGATTTTAGAAAGGCCAATCGAACTGAATATTTACTTGGTGGACGGCGGATGTTTATGTTACCCGTTGCACTGTCTATTTTTGCCACCTTTATGGTAAGTATTAAAGAATAACTTATGTCACTTCTGTGTTGAGTAAACTCATATATTTCTTACCCTCAGTTGCTTTCTAGAACTAGACACTGACAATCAGAGACAAAAGCAGAAATAAAACCACAGAGACGAAATTACTCAGAAGAATAACTAATGTGGCAAGAAGATATTGTGCACGATATGATCATGGAAACAAGCTACTCATAAACAGGATTATGCCTCGGAAACTGAAACACTGTGGCTATATAGTACAGGGGTTTGGAAAGAACAGTGACGGGAGGCAAGGTTCGTGGAAGAAGAAACTGAGGTCGACTCGCACAAAGACGGACAGAGGATACTACAGACACCTTGGGCATGACAATGTTTGAGGCTGGAGAACTAGCAAAGTATCGATAATCTGTTCAGTGAGCCTTAATGAGAGCGACGTTCTGCAAATGACCTGTTAAATGATGTTGATGATGATACATGTCTTGCTTATGTGTATATTTTGTTTAAACATGTAGCTTCATTCTGAAGTAGTGACATGACGCTGCATGTATTCTAGAAGATTACAATGTATAAGACATCAAATACATATATGTCATCGACATAATGTTATCTGAGACCATTATTATTTTTGCAACTCAGAATACTCTTATTTCTAGCCAGTGGAGATGATGAAAAGCCCACACTTTCTGGCTGTGGCATTCCGTCTTTGAAGACAGAATGTTATATTGTTGCCGTTAGCACTCTCCGGAAGAAACCTGGCCTATGTCTATCAGTTGTGGAGAAAGGGTAGCCGCATATAAATTGAAGCCAAAACATTTAAACATAGAAACAATATCATTATATTAGTAAAGATATGGATGTAACGTTAAATAATAATATTGCAACATTTCCTGTGCACAGTATTTGAAGGTTCATCATTATCCAGTGACTTGCCGGCTGACGTAGGCGATCATGCCTCGCCACAATTTGCTATCTCCGACGGCATGGATCAATTCGTGTGTTGACTCCCTTCCGTGCCATGACAAGAGACTGCCAAGAGTCTTCCTCTATCTCCCTTTCCCAAAATATTTCCGGTTGTCACAACATGTTCCAGTTTTTGTTTTCTCATAACGTGGCCAAAACGAGGACTGCATTTTTCTGATGTTTGTGACAAGTTATCTTTGCGACTCAGCTTCCCTTAAAACGTCTTAATTGTTCGCTTTGGCTGTCCAATTCATTTTCAGCTTTCTTCTGTAAAACCACATCCCAAAGACTTCCAGTGATAATTTTGCCTCTTTACTAATTGTCCAGGATTCACAGCCGTATGTTAAAGCGGGTTCTATGTAACATGCAAGAACTCATTTTCTAACTTTCAAGGACAGTGACTTATTGTACAAAGCTTTCTTCAGTAGATAAAATTAAGTTTTCGATTGACCTTTGAAGGTTAACCCTCCTCCGTGGCTAAGGGCTTGCGAACGCTGTGTGTGGGCCCGTATACCCGGGTTCGAAACACAGCGGTGCTGTTTTTTTTTCTCGAAAAAGGTATATGTGCCTGTAGTTCAGAAAGCAATGGCAAACTACTGAACGTAAAATGTGCCCAGGAACAGCAAAAATGCTGGGGTTGACTGCTACGTCCTGTGAAGGACATGCAACTAATTTTTTTTTTCCCTTTTACATTTGAAGGTTAACATTAGCACACTTCACTGTACAGGAAGGGTACCAGTAAATTCATACGTATATAAATATACTTTTTCTATGAATTCTCAACTATGATAGCACACATTTATCAGTTCATGCAGTGTAACCACTGAGAATAACGTTTTGTTGTGGTTCCGAATACACTGTATTATGTTCAGTGTTGAAAACGTACACATCGAAGGAGAATAATGGTAGTGTAATAACCTGGATGCTCAATCAAGTAGCAAGTACCAGTAGTACAGTGACCCGATGGTCATGTGTTCAATTCTCCTTCGAGGCGGACATGTCTCTCCTCAATAACCTGGACTCAGCTTAAAATGTGTACCAAAACCTGGCTGAGAAGTAAAGGCTGTCGACATGATATTGACCACAGCACCCATTGGGTGTCAATCGGTTTCAATATAAAAGACTAGTACCACGTAAGCAATGCGCATCGTGCCGTAAAGTAAACTATTTTAATTAACCTAATTTAATTCCTTCTTCTTCCTCTTCTTTACCATCGTCACCATCACATTCTTCTTCTTCTTCTTCTTCTTCTTCTTCTTCTTCTTCTTCTTCTTCTTCTTCTTCTTCTTCTTCTTCTTCTTCTTTTCTTCTTCTTCTTCTTCTTCTTCTTCTTCTTCTTCTTCTTCTTCTTCTTCTTCTTCTTCTTCTTCTTCTTCTTCTATTCGTCATCATTATCCGGACACCCGGACAACCCTAAATCGGCTTCAGACACAGGAGCGCAATTGGGAGGATACAAGCCTTACCCTAGTGTGAGGAAATGCAACCTAAAGACTAAATGTAATGGCAAGGCAGACCAGACCCTAAGCCTTGGTGGGCAACTGGTCTAAGAGCGAAGCTCGACAGACGGAAAGTTAGAGCATTGCTTTGATGAAAAAGAAAGTCGCACCGGGTTTTTATCCCATATGGCTCGGTCTCTTTCCGCAGTACGGAAAGCGTCGCACAAAGCACGAACTCCGTAGCTTTTAGCGACGACCCATGGGAGTCTCCGAAACATTTAACTCGTAAACCGAAGGACGCGGCCCGGAATCGAACCCACAACCTTTGGCTCACGAGTCAAACGTCAAACGGCTTGACCACTTCGCCACAGAGACTCCCTTACTTGATGATGCCATTGCTTTGATGATCCGGCAGCATCTGCAGCTTGTCTTGTTTCAGACATATTGGTATTACCTTTCCTGTTGAGTAAACTAGGCCGGCTGAGAGAGGGATCATGCTCCATGGTTAACGCCTCGTCTCTAAGTTCAGCCCACTATGTGCTTTTGAAAGGTATAACCTCATTTTACAAACTATCGTCTACGAAAAAGGCCATGTGTCAGTCCCATGTCGCTGCAGCTCGTCAGGTGCATACAGAAAATATAAAGTAAATAGGTATGTATTACAGAATATATCCAAATAGAGACGGATCAACTAGAAAAGTTGCATTCAGTATTTCGAATCAAAACAACCAATAGGATAGATCCAGCATCTTCAATGGCAGGTCAACTTTTTTGTCTCCAGTTTCTCACAGAAAATCAACATTTGTGGAGATGTACAGTTGCAATCGCGATACACATTTGTAACCCTATACTATTTAACAAAAAGACATGACAGCGAGTATAACATTATTGTCGCATCACTTGCATTAAAACATAGGAATTTGTTTGTGGATATCAGCTATGTGTATGCATTATGTTGCTTTAATAAAAATAAAAAAGACAAATAAACAATATGATAAGTCACGTAATATTATGTTTACACATTAAAGCATGTCATTTATATCTTCTAACTTTCCAGTCAGGTATTTCACTCATTGGAATTCCGATGGATGTTTACTTACATAGGTCAATGGCAAATCCCATTTTCATTGGTACGAGCATCACCTCCATTTATATGATATTTCTGATTGTACCTCTCGTGTACCCACTTCACCTCATGAGTCTCTACGAATACCTTCAGTGCAGATTCGAATCAAGGGCTGTGCGACTTCTTGCTGTTGCCGTTGTAATATTACAGACGATATTTTACATGTCTGTCACTCTTCTCTCGCCCGGCCTTGTACTACAGGTTAGTAATAATTTAATTCAGATTAAATACATCCTTATTTAGTGCATACTGTAAACTACATTCCATTCACTTAATCAGATTACACGGACATTATATAATTAAATGATAGACGAGATGTCTCTGTACAAAACGAAAGATAAATACAAGTAGGGATTCCTTTTGGACGGACAAACAGGAAGGCAGTATTGATTGATTCATTGTTTGATTATCGGAAAGGTGGATGAACAACGGACAGGACAGAGAGACAGACAGAAAAATAGACAAATACATAAAATTACAGACAGACAGTCGAGTCGACAGAGTGAAAGTGTATGTGTGTGTGTGGTGTGTGTGTATGTGTGTGTGAGTGAGTGAGTGAATGAGAGAGAGAGAGAGAGAGAAAGAGAGAGACAGAGAGAGAGAGAGAGAGAGCGAGAGAGAGAGAGAGAGAGAGCGACCGATCGATTAACCGTCAGGGAAACAATTAGACTGATGAACAGGCAGACAGACAGGCTAGCAGACAGACAGACGAACAGACAGACTGATTTATTTATTTATTTATTTATTGACTGATTATTTCACTTTTCAGGCTGGTGTTGGATTACCAATGTGGTTGTCTGTCGGAGTTGTTGGACTTATTGGTACAGTGTACACAGCCATCGGTGGTATCAAGAGCGTCGACTGGACTGATGTATTTCAGAGTGTGGTTATGCTTGGTGGGATGTTCACAATTATTATTAAAGGTATCAATAACAATGTATGAGCATGTTAAGGCATTTAGAAAGATTGAGTGTTAAATATTTAATATTGATAACAGTTTGTCTAAAGCAAAGTCATACAATTTCAGCAAGAATGTGGATGTTGAAAGATGTTGTTTACATGGTTCAGTGCATGCTTGAATTACCCGTTAAACCTGACAACACATGTAATAAAGTCAGATGGAAGATTCCGCAGTAAAAAATGATAGACTTCTCTCGGTCTGGTTCATTCATTCATTCAGTATCTTGCCCTTTGCAGAACCTCGCTCCCATAACAACCTCGCGAAAAAACTCTCGATCATAAGCAAGATGTCCTGCTTCCGATACACCTATCTGGAAATCATCCGCCACATCCTGCACCCATCTTCTCTTTGGACTTCCTCTTCCTCTCTTCCCAGGCATATACATCTCCATTATTGTTCTCTCCATACTGACATGACGTTTCAAGTGACCAAAATATTTCAATTTTCTTTGTTTTATGGTCTTTAATAGCCAACCATCTTTAATATTTAGCTCTTGAAGTATGGATGCATTTGTTCTTTTCTTTACCCAAGATATTCTTAGAACCCGCCTATAACATTCGTATTCAATGGCATTTATACGCTATTCAGCTTGTTTAGTAATTGTCCAGGTCTTACAGCGTATGTTGCAATGGGAATTATGCATGCTCTTAAAATCTATGTTTTGTAGTTCTATCTGTCACACTCCATATATTATTCAGTTGTTTTAGTCTTTGAAAAGCAATTAATAGTTGTCCTTTAATTTCTTTCATTGTGTCACCATTGTTGGTAGTCAATGACTCAAGATATTCACAATTTTCCACCACCTACAATCTTTCCTCATTAACATATTAAATGTCTTTCTCCATAGTAGTTTTATCTGTAAGCATTATCTTTGTTTTTGCTATGTTAACAATATAAGTTGTGATTTTCACTATTTCTTTGCGTTGAGGTTATTACGTTTTCTATACCATTCTGTGATGTGGATAGTAATACTGTATCATCAGCATATAGAATCTCTGGTATTTCACGACCACTGATATTTAAGGCATCATATTGCTCCTTGGTTATATAATCTCTGACATTTCTCATTATATTTTCGGTGTATAGGTTAAACAAATAGGGTGACAGCACACAGCCCTGATGGATTATTTGCTTGATGTCAAACCAGTCTGATGTCTCGCCATCTATTCTAACCGCTGCTTGTTGGTCTAGATAGAGCATGTTTATGAGTTGTACGACATGTTGTGGAAAGTCCATATTCCTCATGATTTCCCAAAGTTTCTGATGTCGTACACAGTCAAATGCCTTTGAATAATCCACAAAACATGAGAATAGGTTTACATTAAATTCTCTGCACTTCTCTATTATTAAACACATATTGAGAATGTGATCTCTTGTTCCTCTTCCTTGTCTAAAACCAGCTTGAACCACGTTAATCTCTTCTTCCATTTTCTTACTAAGACTTCCCATTATGATTTTTAGTAGAATTTTACTTGCATGACTGATCAGAGCAACAGTTCTAAAGTTGGTGCATAATTTCAGCTTTCCCATTTTTGGTTTGGAATGACGATAGTTCTCTTCCAATCTTTTAGCCATATACTATATTTCCATATAAGTTTACATAATGCGTGATAGATATGTATGCTTTCTTCCCCTCCCTCTTTAATTAGTTCAGCTGGTATCTCATCACATCCTGGTGATTTACCATTCTTCAGGTTCTTTATTGCCCATGAAATGTCATCTAATGAGGATTTAGGTTCTGTTTCTGCTGTCATTGGTTCATGCATATCATTCATATCCTCACAGTCATTCATATCAATCATTCCACTGCAGTATTCCTACCATCATTCTAGAATTTGTCTAGATTCTGTTAAGGTATGTCCCAACTTGTCACAGATAACTTTTAATTGAGGTTGAATATTTCTTGTCAATAACTTCATTTATTTGAACATTTCCTAATCTCTTCCATTCTTATGATATTGCTCTATTTTAATACAACAGTCTTGTATATATTGGATTTTGTCCTTTTCTTGTGTTCTTTCTTATTTCTCGAGTTAAAGATATATACTTCATCTTGCTATTATCAGATTCACCTCCTTTCATTTTCAGTTACCTTCGTTGTTTTATTCATTCTTACGCGTCTGATGTAATCCAAGGTTTATGTTGCTTGGCCCTGGTCGGAATTAAATCCTTGGCTGTTGTTATCAAGATATCGCTAGCTTGTACTGCCAGTTCATCAGGTGTCATTTCTTCTTGTACAGACATCGAGACCCCAAAACAATTCCTCACTTCTACGTTGTATGCATAAGGTATTTTGTGAGATCAAAAAGAAGTGGCCCGAGTCCTCGGGTAAGCTTTTGGAGTTTTCATTTCAGATCTGCTTCTAATAACTGATGATCTGTATCACAGTCTGCACTTCATAGGGTTTTTGCAGATGTTATGTTTGATCTCCATCTTCTTTGTATTAAAATATAATCTATCTGATGTTTGGTAATACTGTCAGGGGACTAATATGTGAATAGCCTTCTTGGGTGTTGTTTAAAAAGTGTGTTGGCTATCGTTAACTCATTTTCTGTGCTAAATGCAATTAATTTGTCACCTGAATCATTTCTATTTCCCAATCCAAATTTTCATAAAACGTGTCTCTCATTTTCAACTCTTCCTGTACCTACTTTTGCATTAAAATATCCCATTATTATTGTTATATCATTTTGACCAATCGTATTGAATGTGTCTTGCAGTGTGCTGTAAAAATCTTCAATTTCGTTCTCGCAAGCTGTTGAACTAGATGCATGTATCTGTATGAGAGTTGTATTTTTTGGACGGCTTTTAAGTCTGATAGTGAGGATTCTATCACTAACTGGGTTATATTCCATTAAAGTTTTTGCATTTGTTTTATCTAAACGAAATGCCACTCCGCTCTGGCTTCCGACGTCTTTACCAGAATATATGAAAAGACTTCCATTTTCATTTTGTAAAATGTCCCTTGCCTCTCCAGCGATGTTCACTAATTCCTAAAATTTGATTATTTAACCTGTCAGTCTCATCACATACTACTATAAGCTTTCCCTCATACAGACTTCTCACATTCCACGTTCCTTTTCTCACTCTGTTTCCTAGTCTTCTTCTTTGCTTTCATTCAGAGTGTTTTTTTTTTAGATGTGATTGCGGTGTGTCTGGTTAGGCACTCTTGGGTCGAAACCCTTAGGCCAACACATCCGACTTTTAGCGTGCATTTTTGACCAGGTTAGCATTCCTGGGAGACTCTCACTTTTGTGGTACTGTCCACCTCCCAGCTGGTCAAGTTGGAACAGTCGAAGACTGCACGGTACTCCCTCAAATGAAGGCAGGGCCAGTCCATAGCATTTTCCGCCATCCTGGGTGGCTTCCATAATTGCAGAGCCGACACATAACGCTCTGGTGCTGGGCTCACCGAGGGAATCGTCACGTCCTGCTCATGGCTGCTTTAATTCCTCACTTCAGTATATTGGGCATTTCGTTCGCCCCGGGCCGTTCCCGCACAAACCAGACAGGTCTGCAGACGGTATCCACTCAGCGAGTTTTCGGACATGTGCTTGTCGTTGCGCCCGATAGAGCTGTTCCAGGCACGACAGACATTCGGAAAACTACCTAGTCAGAGCTGTTCCGAACAAGAGCGGCATTCGGAAACTAGGTAGTCAGAACTGTTCCTAGCACGAGAGACATTCGGACGAGACATTTCACTCGGACGTAAATGCGTAGTTCCAATTTTTAGTTTGCCACCCGTAGGACGGCACTTCCGACTTCAGCAGGCATTTTTAAATGAGGTTAGCTTCCTCGGGTTTCGAGGCACGTTAGAATTATTGTTGTGATGTCGCCCACATCTCAGCTGGTCAAGATAGAACAGAACGATCATCGCCATCACGGTTAACCCTCAAGGGAAGGCAGGGGCAGACCATGGGCCTATCCAAGGCTATCCAATGAGGCTTCCATAATTGCAGAGCCGGCACATATTGCTCTGAGACTGGGCTCACCCAAGGAGTTGCGACGTCCTGCTCATGGCTGCTTTAGTTCCTCACTTCCATGTGTTGGGCATCTCGCTTGCCACTGGTCGTTCAAGCACACACCAGGAACGGTCAGACTGCGGGCGACATCCTTTCGGTAAGCTTTTGCTTTTGACTTCGAACCACGCAATGGATTTGCTAGCCGTGCGTTCCATTTCGTGTTATTGAGACGTTTTTTTCACTTTTGTCTACACTCTATGTGTTGGATACAGACAGTTTTCGTAGCCATTTCATTCGACTGGGACACTTTCTGCATTTTTATTCTCGCTTACGAGGTAGGCTACATGTGCTGCCGGCTCAGCACCTTATCTCCGTGTAGCAGTTAGCGAGAAACGGCCAGGCCCTCTCATTTGGGAATCAGTCATATCTCCCAGCTGAGAGCCATCAAACAAGTATCAGAACTGCGCATGTAGTGTGCTCAGTATCTCACCTCTACTTATCGGTAGGTGTGTATCGGCCCGGCTCTCAGATCCGCGGGTTTGTGGCTTAGAGGCGTTCAGCCACAGCCCTCGACAGAGAGCCTTAGAGTATTGTCCGGACCAAGGTCTTCTGCCTTCGTGTACCTGATTTAATCTTTTGACTGTTATCCTCATTCTACCTGCAGAGCAGCAGGTTGTGTCTCTCTTAGTCTCTCCCCTAGCCCATAAGCTGTCCGATATGTAGTTTTCATCCATCGGCAAGCAGATGGGGTCAATGGGACACGCAAGCTCCCCCACCACGGCAAGGTGGAGACACATCGGTGGAGGTTTCCTAGTCTGACACAGGGGATTTCCTTGGTAACACAGTCAGGATTAACTCCGTCATCACGATTACTAGTACTGGTCCCTGTGTCATACACTTCCCCAGTGTTATCTTATCTGTCTGGCCTGGGACTTTCGTCACCAGATCTCTTTCTTATTATGTGTTTTTCTTTTCATGGTTGTTATGATTTCTTATCAAGTTTTGCAGAAGGTAGTTTGCCATTGCTTTCCTTCTGGGCAGTGACTGTGCTAGTCGGTGGCCATAGCCATTGTCTCGACTGATGACTTCAGCCATCGCCTCAGAGTGCATGGTCATAACCAACAGTAATATGTCGGCTGCTCTCACACTCCATCCACCACCTGCTTCCACGGCTTCACGTAACACCGCTACTGGGCTACCTACTACCAAAATTAATGTAATGATCAAATGATGTTTTGCTGCTTACTCCCAAAATTAATTTAATATTATTGTTACAGGTTATTCTGTGGTCGGGGGAGGAAATGCAGTGTTGAAAATCATACAGGAAAGCGGAAGGGCGTCCTTCACAGATTTCAGTTTTGATCCACGTGTGAAGTTCACATGGTGGGGCATCACGATTGGATTCAGTATTCATTTGTAGGTCTAGAAATCATTAAACCGTTATTCCTCTTATGTGAAGGGCTGTTGTTGCTTGAATCTCATCTTTTACAGGTGTTTATTAATGCACAAAGAGAAGAACTGGCGTTTGGCGATTATTTAGTTGTATCTTATATTACGATTTATCTTATATCTTAGTTTTTATATTATACAAACACAATCATCTCGCAATGAGTGCAGGCAGTGAGTACTGATTGGCTACCATCGTCTTCAAGAATCTAATTAATGATTCCGTTTTGCAGAGTGCAAGTTGTTTAGTCTTAAGCACACATAACCACAGTTGCCTCTTGGTCAGACCATTTAGAATGGCACATATATATTTCCCAGAATGCCCAGCGCGAAGATGCTAAGACAGATCTGTGTCCGTATGATACCTAATCCTAGTATAACAGCGCCACGGTATTCCACGTGTTGGGTAATTACAGCATTCAACGTGTTGGATAATTACAGCATTCAACGTGTTGGGTAATTACACCATTCCACGTGTTGGGTACTTACAGCATTCCACGTGACGGGTAATTACAGCATTTCATGTGTGGGGTAATTTCAGCATTCAACGTGTTGGGTAATTACAGCATTCCAGGTGTTGTGTAATTACAGCATTCCAAGTGTTGGATAATTACAGCATTCAACGTGTTGGATAATTACAGCATTCTAGGTGTTGGGTAATTAGAGTGCTCCACGGTGTTGGGTAATTAGAGTGCTCCACGGTGTTGGGTAATTAGAGTGCTCACGGTGTTGGGTAATTAGAGTGCTCCACGGTGTTGGGTAATTACAGACTTCTACGTGTTGGGTAATTACAAAAGCACTGCGCTTGGTGAGTGGTGTCAGGAATCAAAGGTACACGTGAACCCAGCAAAGTCTACCTTGACATTCTTCCCTCTCAACACTCATATTGTCAATGCGCCTACGCCAGAACAATAACAATGAAATAGCTTCGACAGATGTTTGTCTTACAAGTTTCATGCGGACAATTTTATTATCAGGGTCAGAAAAAGCTTGAAAGCACTGATGGTGATGTCAGCAGTCGATATTAAACAACTCCCACTCTTTTTCCTCTACCGGGAACTCGTGCTAAGCGTTAAAGACTACTGTTTGAGCCCTCTCATCGCGGCAGAACCCAACTAGATAGGCTGGAAAGAGTTCATATAGAAGCCATGAGACACATACTCGGCTACACAAATGATACCTAATTCCATGCCATGCTTTACATCCTTGATTTACCAATAATGTTCGCCAAGCATACGGTTGTCATGTTAACTCGTATTTGAGAGTATCCACAAACAAAAACCACCCACTGCACAATGCAATCAACGTTGAAAATGGAATGCGTACCAAAAGAGGACTCTCATGTATGGCCGAGGCGGAGAAAGTCATTAACCCATCACGGAGAAGAATGGATCAACACACCATTAGATAAGTATAATCATTGGAAGGTCGTCATTACATGAGCGGCCGGCTCACATACCCCTTAAGTTACCGACGCGATTCGAACCACTGCTGATTCTCACCGTGGTCACGTTACTTACGAGATTACGGAGAAAAGTCGCTAACCTCTAGGCCAGGAAGCCGGCAAATGTTCTATTAGCATGTCCTAATTTGACACCGACCGTGTAATATGCAGGGTAACTTTGACTGTACAACAATCGTATTAAATCTAATTAATGAACTACCGTTTGCTGAGGCAGTCCGCTTAGACAGAAACGATGGTAGAGAAAAAAGGGTTAACATGTGAGGAAACATCAAAATGTCGTTGATTAAACGCAGGTATTGTTAGCTCGCTTCATATTATAACAGGAAATTAACAGGCCGATAAACTGGCTATTGCCGCTCTTTTTGGGCGGCGAGCTTGATTAAAACTGAGGTGTTGAAGATAGTGCCTGCAGATGAAGAGGGCGGAGCGCATGTGCTGATGTTCCGAGTGAAAGCGACCTCTATTCCTAATTTCAGATTTCATATGTTTACTATTATAACTACTATTACTTTAAACTTTACTATTACTTATTTTTTACTTTTACTTATTACTCTTTATTATTTACTCGTATTATTATTCTTTACTTATTACTCTTTACTTATTAATAACTTTACTATTACTTATAACTACTAAGTACTAAAGTTACTATTACAACTGAAAATATTACATATATTTATCATCATTGTGTATAATAGATGTTATAGATAAGTAATGCTGTAATAACACTGAAGTTACGCTGACAATGGCATGAGCGTTGTCGTACGATGCAGGAAAATGATCCCGGCAAGGAGTTACTTGAGAGAAGTCTTTCAACTCATTTGTATGAACTAAAAACATTAATTCTCCGTAAAAAAGTAAATTTAACAACAGAATGACAGTCACTTATTAGACTTTTCATTGAACCACTTCGTATCACATTCAATAGTCTCACAGTTGCACCTGCTTCTTCACAACCTGAACATACATAACCCCCAAAACACAGTGAACCCACATCTACACTAGTACCACCATCCGAGACACTGATAATGGAAACAGACATTCCACAAACACCAACAACACAATCTTCTGCATCATTAATGTTGCCTTCTTTTCAAGTGGACAGTGCCTTGCCATCACCTAGGAAACCGAAAAGAGATTGCCCAAACTGTGTACAAGAAAAGAGCAATTCTCAATATGAACGGTAAGAGCAGATGTTTTCTTTGATATATTATTATTTGACTTGATATAATTGTAGTAAAATTTAGTAATTACATTGTTTGGTACTTAGTTGTTTAGATTGTAAGCGCTGCTAAGCTGTCACTTGTTTCTCAGGTAAGTACAATGTTAAGTACGTATTTCATTTGTATTTCCAGTTATATAATGTATACAATACATCCCTATGTATAATTCATGTTTTGCTTTATTTTTCCAAGTTGAAACTTTTTATGTTATTGTGTTATTATCACAGCATATTATTGTGTTATTATATATTAGCAGAGCTGATATCTTTATAGTTTTAACTTCTATGTCAACAGTTTATCTATGCTTATACCATATCTTAATTACCTTTTCATTACCTAATAATTTGTACATGTCTGTATAGGTAATGTAACTGCCGGGAAGACAGAAGAGAGCTTGCATGCCAAGTCAGGTCAGTCGCCAACAGAGGTAGTATTTCGCTAATTATGGACATGTTTCTACGGTGAGTTGAGTTTACCTTTATAGTTTTAATATCTATTTATTATACTGTAAAACAAAGGTTTTTAATACATATACAGTATCATTAATTTCTTTTTCTTTTCTCCTCAGATTTACAGTTCACAGTTAGTTAGTTAGTTAGTTAGTTAGTTAGTCGACAAGTCATCCTCATTGCACATCGAACAATTCAGTGCATAATTAATGTGTTTGAGTGCTCGGTTTATTAATCCTCTTTGGCTTTCTGCATACTTTTCTTGTTTGCTAAACCTCTTTTAATTTGCTGTTCATGCATTCTGACCGTGGTTGTAAATTCACAGTCATTACTTCTCTGTGTCTCGAACCACGTTATTGCATTACTTAATGCCATGACTTCCATAGTCAGGCTACTTGTGATCAAAGAAAAAGCACCAGAACCTTTCTTCGCAATGACAGCATCGCCCTCTAAACAATTCTCGAAAAATCAACGCCTCTACTTCCGCCTCCACAGCAGCCGGATTTTCTTTTCTGTAGTTCCTGTCTAGTTAGATGCAAATCTGAAATAACCAATTAATAATTGATAACTTCTTCATCTTATTTTACAGCATTTTATTAATCTTTTTTGTTTCCTTTTTATTTTCAGGTTCTTGTCAGAATCAAGTGATATCAAGTTGCATATATATTGTAATCATAGAAGTATAAGTCAGTTATATAATATTAATAAAGATTATTAACAGCAAACTATATGAATACATATTCATCTGTTGACACTTGTGTGCAAATTTACTAATTTTATTTTAAACGAACCTCATAACAACCATTTATCCCTGCAATAATAATCGGTGCAATAATATCGCTCACTGAGTTTATTTTGGTGAGGCCGAGTCAAAGTGAGAGCTAAAGTATCAAAATTTAGCATTATTTGATTGTATCAATTTTGTTTTTAAACGAACATCTTAGCAACCATACTTCGCTGCGATCGGGATTTCGAGGCCTAACTGCTCATGTCAACTATTTTTTTTAATTTGACGTGTGGTGACCTAATTAGCAAGTAAAAATGGCCGATAATTAATTACTAATTCATTAATTACTCCGTGCATTCTTAATTTTAGCTTTAAAAAATTTCGAGATGTATATGGTATTATGCGGAATGATGTTACGGATCTAATGGTCACTTTGCTGTTGTGATAGTATGTGTTGTAGCCTAATTAGCCATTTAAAATGGCTGCTAATTAATTGCTAATTCATAAATTAACCTGCGTCTTTTTAATTTTAGCTTTAAAATTTTTTTTAAATATATATGGTATTATGCGGAAAGATGTTACGGATCTAATGGTCACCTTATTGTTTTGATAGTATGTGTTGTAGCCTAATTAGCAATTGAAAATGGCCGTTAATTAATTACTAATTAATAAAGTAGCCTTTTTAATTTTAGCTTTAAAAAATTTCGAGATATATATGGTATTATGCGGAATGATGTTACTGGGTGTACCTCATGGCCAACATGTACCGAGAATGTACCTCCTATTATCAGGATGATTATATCCTCAACTTATTTGAGTACCTCAGTCGTAAGCTTCACGGGCAGTCTAGTCATAATTGGGATTCATCCCAATTTTATCTCTTCAGATTATGTTCACAAGAGGGATGTCCACAAGAGGATACATGGGATGTATAATCAGAAACCTGCTACCTAGGACTTTCCTAACACCGCTTACTGGTGATAAAAGGATGATAAGAGACCAGAACAGCAGTGTTTACTTAGTGTTGCCCGTGGCAAGTGTCAAGGTCCTACACTGTACTGAGACAGACTAGCGACAGTAGAGGGGTGAGGACTTATAGGACATAGAGACAGGACGTCTATAAAGGTATAGACTGAATAGAGACAGCACCCAAGCCAGGACGTAATAATAGATATAACTAGACTCGGGTGGGAACACTAATGTGTTATAGTTAGGACAATAGAGTGACCGACCCAGGAATAGGGGGCGGGCAGACGTAGACGTGACAACGTGAAGTAGAACAGAACTCTAGAAGGTAGAGACGATAGTGCTGCGTGCAAATGGATTAGCACGCACCCCACGAGGGAGCTTGGCCGCGTAGGCAAGCTGCGAGCTGAGTTACGGCAGACGGGGAACAGACGGCTTTCTGACTGGACGTTGTTCTAAGTTATTGAGTGTCTATGAACGCATGCAATGTTTAGCGAGAGTGTGTTGTAAATTCATACATTGTGTAATGTGATTAATAAGTATTCTCTATTTATGTACAGGCAAAGAACGCCTTAGAGAATTGTCAGGCTTGCCTGAATAAATATTGTAGAGAAAACATCTGTGCATATTATTATTATTTGTGAGGTACAGATGAGGTTTGCCTGAGTGCAGGACTTTGCGACAGACAAGACATGACGACAAATATTAATTAATTAATTTAAAGTTAATATACCTCATTCCAGTTTCTACAGTAAACAAGTATAGAAAACTTGGAGTGCATTTTGTTAATTTCTGTAATAATCAGGCTAATTGTGTGCGCTCTATACATCAGGATGCGCATGAAATTTTTGACAACATCTAGCTGAAGGTAACATTCTCTCCCAAACTGAAAGAAAGATCCTGATCACTTTCAACTGATCAGATAAGTACATATAATTGTGACGTGCATAAAGTAAAACAGCATCTGCATTTTTTTTTTGTTTCATTGTCACTATAAATTAAGCATTTTACAAGTCATCAGTATTGTATGTAAGATTGTGTGAAATATAAACATTAACCATGTCTACACTTAAGGAGTGTATAGATGCGGGAATAGCACTAGGTTACAGTGGAGATAAACTAGAGAAATGGGCAAAAGCTGAATTTAGAGAGCACACTGATAGACAAGCTGCAGCAGACAGAGATGAAAGGGCAAAAGAACGGTTACACCAGAAGGAACTCGCCGATATAGCGGAAGGTACTAAGTTAAAACAACAAGAGGTAGCTGAGACAAATAGATTAAAACAAGTGGAAATTGAAAGTCAAACACAGAATAAAATGAAGGAGCTCGAAATCGAGTCTCATGTCCATATAGCTACTACTAAAATTAAAAGTAAGGAAGAAGAGAATAAGTTTGCTAAGTACAAAGGGATCGTAAAACCATTCTGCCAAGGTGATTCCATCTCAGCATGGTCAGAAAACGTAGAATACCAGCTAAAGGCCCAGGAAATACCAAAAGAACACTGGACAGTAATCTACATGAAGAATTTGTCGGGGGAGTCCTTAAAGGTAATAGAGTCTATTCCCCAAGACCTTAGAAACAACTACGAATACATCCATCAAAGGGTAATGCAGCATTTCCTTTTATACGCCCCAGGGTACCAAATTCAATTTTCCAAGCTAAAGCCTAAGAGCAATCAAACCTTCATTGACTACGTCTCAACAGTGCAAGATGTATGTAATAAATGGCTTAAAGCTTCTAAAATTAACAACAGTTATGACAAACTTAGGGATCTCATAATTATGGACACAATTATTTCCACTATTCCTAGTCCATTTGCCAAATCTTTGCAACAATCAGATGTAGATTCCATTGAACAGCTTGAGAAACGGGGGTCCGCCTATTTTTCTTCAAACAGGGATGTGTTTAAGTCTATTACTGGAGAAAGTGAGATCGTAGCTGCTGCTATGGGAAGACCACAAAAACCATACAAATTTAGGGAAAATCAAAGAGGCAATTTACAACAGTGTCCTTATTGTAGATTTCAACATCTAGAATACTCGATGTGGGATAAGAACCCGAAATATCCAGAACACTTAGAGATGGTCATAAAGAAACAGCAGACTAAGAGAGAGACCTTTAGACGTGCGGTTAAATGCTTCTTTTGCCATTGTTTTGGAAACTATTCCTCTGCGTGCATTGGAAGAAAGAAGTTGAAAGCAGTGAATGCAGCGTTAGTTGAGTCATCGTCAGAGAGTGGAAGTGATCTGGAAGAAATGTGTGAGAATGAAGACAATGTAGCATCAGCAGTTGATGTGCTAGATTACAGTAATTGTACAACATGCCACCAGTTTCATGATAATGGGAAACTGAATTGTGGGCACACAGTCCCGTGTTCATTAGAGAATGCAAACGCGGTAGTAGCCTCCAGAGGCAGTTTGAAATTCTACCACGGAATAATCAATAACATTCCATGTAAACTCCTGCTTGATAGTGGCAGCACATTAATCTGTGTGAAAAGGGAACTGGTCAAGCCAGAAGATTACACTGGTGAAACGGTGAACTGCCGCACTTTTTCGGGCACGATAGAGACATACCCGTTAGCCAGAGCTAATATAAATACACCTTTCTTGACTGGCACCTTTACGTGCGCGGTTTTGGAGAAACCGTGTGCAGATCTGATAATTGGCCGTTTGCCACAGCTGCAGAAGCGTACCACTGACGAGATAACAGCCTGGATAGAAACCTTTTTACAACAGGCTAATGCAATTACTAGGTCGAAAACTATTAAAGAACAGGACGACCTACAAATAGAAAGATTACATCTAATCTCACCGAGTGGTACGGTGGACAACAACACCACACATGAGTTCATACTAGCGCAACGCGCTGATCCATCTATAGCTCCTTATTTTAAATTGATGGGTCAGAAACCCAAAAGTACTAAGAATGCATCATGGGAGTTTAAACTAAAGAATGAAATTCTAACACGGTTATACAAAACGAATAACCTAGAAATCCAGCAAACGGTTCTTCCGACGAAACACCGTTCAACAATCTTACGAATCGCACACGGTTCGCCGTTTGCTGGCCATATGTGGTACGAAAAAAACCAGAGCCAGAGTGTTAGCACATTTTTACTGGCCGAAGTTTTGTAGCGACATAAAACAATACTGTCGATCCTGTACGATATGTCAACACCTAGTCAAGAAAGGTAAACATGTCACAGCAGAGGTACAACCCACCATTCTAGCCTCTCGACCTTTTGAGTGTGTATCTGTAGATATAGTTGGACCACTTAATCATGTATCCACTAAAGGAAATCGTTATATTTTAACTCCTGTTGATTTCTGTTCCCGGTGGCCAGAAGCTGTGCCCTTAAAATACACCAGTTCCAAAGATGTAGCGAACGTTTTTCTACACCTTTTCTCCCGCTTCGGGTTCCCTAAAACCATCCTATCCGACCGGGGAACTCAGTTTATATCAGCTGCGACGCAAGCTCTTACAAAATTGTTAGGAATCAAGCAATGTTTCACAAGTCCATATCGACCAGCGGCGAATGGTATCGTGGAGAAACTTAACGGAGACCTGAAACATATGCTTGCAAAAGTAACAGCAGAAAACCCAACTGACTGGGATACACTGTTTCCAACAGTGCTGTTTGCTTACCGAGAAGTCCCGCAGGCGAGTACGGGTTTCTCACCTTTTGAGTTAGTTTACGGGGCAAACCCAAGAGGACCCCTTCGAATCTACCATCAGATGATAACAGACACCTCAGACACTCCACAACCTTTATCACCATACGAGGTAGTCACAGAGACACGTGATAAAATCATGAAAGCATGTGTCTTAGCTAAAACATCTTTGGAACAGAAGGGTGAGGTGTATCGGCATTACGCTAATAAAGGTGCAAAAACCGTGCAACTTGAGCCTAATCCGGATGTTTTGTTACTATTGCCGGATAAGAGTGATTTGTTATTGACTTCATGGCAAGGACCATTTAAAGTGGTGAGAGAGATTTCCGAAGTTGACTATGAGATATCCTTGAACAACAAACTCAAGATATTTCATATCAATATGTTAAAACCGTATTACATAAGACAACACCAAGAGACTGAAGACCGCCAGGACGCAACCATACCAATAAACCAGACGTCAGACGAACAAATGACAAACGCATTAGTGGACGATATAGAAGATGAACACATTTCAGCCACAGTCATTAACCAGACAGAAGAAGATGACTTTGAATTACCAGTACCGACGGTAGAAAGCAACACAACATTCAGCAACATACATTTAGGGTCTACGATGACAGACGAACAGAAACAGCAAACAACAGCATTACTAACAGAATACAAGGAAATTTTCTCAGACTCACCAGGTAGGACAGATAGATATAACACTCCATTGTTCTCCGAGATGATACTGCAATCAAATGTCGACCTTATTCTATCCCTTTGAACTACAGGGAAAATTTAGACAAAGAAATTCTTAGCTTAGAAGCCTGTGGGATAATCTAGAAATCCCAGTCTGAGTATTCATTTCCGATAGTTCTGGTAAAAAAGAAGGATTCCACCTTGAGACTCTGCATAGATTACAGGAAATTAAATTATATCACTAAAGTTGACGCAGAGCCTATCCCATCATGTGACGATCTGATCCTAAATATGTCAGCATCTATCATCTTTTCTAAACTCGACCTGAAGAAAGGATACTGACAGATCCCGATGGAGAAACATTCTGTTCATCTTAGCGCATTTGCTACACCTTTAGGTCTTTATGCGTGGCTTTTTCTTCCTTTTGGACTTTGAAACGCACCTGCCACTTTTGTCCGCCTCACTAGGGAACGTCTCCATGTAGTAATAAATGTGCAGACATACATTGATGACATATGCATCCATACGACAGACTGGACAACACATCTACAAACTTTAAGACTCGTTTTCGACAGAATAAAGTTGTTTGGACTGACAGTAAAACCGGCAAAAGTCGAGTTGGCGTGGAGGAGATAGATTTCCTTGGCCACATAATTTCCAAAGGCCAGTTAAAGACCGACAAGAAAATTATTACTAAAATTTTGAATCTTACTATTCCAACAACAAAAAAGCAAGTAAGAAGCTTGCTGGGGCTAGTAAATTATTACAGCAAATTTATCCCCAATTTGGCACAAATAACGTGTGTATTTTCGGACCTATTGCAATCTTCTGCGAAGATAAACGTTCAAGATGCTATTTTACAAAATGCTATGTCAGAATTAAAGTACATGTTCAGCAGAGTTCCCATCTTACGCTTGCTTAACCCTCAGTTACAATATATTCTTAGATGTGACGCCAGTGCAACAACGATCTCTGGTGTACTACTCCAAGAACACGAAAAGATCCTTCATCCTATCTTGTATTTGAGCCGTAAGCTTACCACAGCTGAATCACGGTATGATGTGTCTCAGGTGGAAGCTCTCGCTATTGTATATTGTATAAATAAGCTTTCTACATACTTAGCTGGAACTCACTTCATTATAGAGACCGACAACTCCCCCCTTTTAATTATGGAGAAAGGTCAGCCGAAAAACAACAGAATCTATTTCTGGGCTTTGATTCTCCAGAATTACTTCTTCAGCATTAAACACATTAAAGGAAGTAATAATAACCTTGCAGACCTTTTGACGAGACCATTAGGTATTGAAGTGATGGAGAAGGCAGATGTAGTACTGCCATAGGTATCTGCATTAAGCACTAAGTAGCTCACATATGTACTGTGCTAATAGTGGTAAAAGATAAGACAATGTAAATATTAACACGTGAACTTACAACGAACTCTAGTAATGCCATATACCAAGAACATTACATTTATAGAGTCTACTAGGACATATAAACTGTGATACTATGGTGAACATATTTTGATACGCTACAGAGTCACTTAGAGTGCAGGTAACATTGTATATAGACGATTGTAAGGAAGAACCCAGAGGAACGACACATTGTGATCACCATCGCCTGGACCTACAATTAGTTAATGAGTTTAGTGATTGATTCTTGCTACTAATACTACTGCTACTACAACTACTAATACTATTACTACAACACCAGCAACAAAAACAACAACAACAACTACTACTACTACTACTACTACTACTACTACTACTACTACTACTACTACAACAACTACTACTACTACTACTACTACTACTACTACTACTACTACTCCTACTACCACTACCACTACTACCACTACTACTACTCCTACTACTACTACTACTCCTACTACTACTACTACTACTACTACTACTACTACTACTACTACTACTACTACTACTACTACGACTACTACTACTACTATTGCTGCTACTACTACTACTATTGCTGCTACTACTACTACTTCTACTGCTACTAATACTACTACTACTACTACTACTACTACTACTACTACTACTACTGCTGCTGCTGCTGCTGCTGCCGCTTCTGCCGCTGCTGCCGCTGCTGCCGCTGCTGCTATTAATACTACTTGTCGGTTCTAGACTAATGTAATCTCAATTCTTATAGAACAAACAGACTCACCTGTCTGACTTACTCTGCCAGTAGTGTCAGTGACATTTCTTTTAGATCAAATTGACTTATTCCAAAATGTTTACTACTATTTGTATAGAATAAATGACTCATTATATGTCTGTCATATGCATTTTTACAGAGCAAAATGACTCATTCTATGTAGGCATTGCTTATAGAATAAATTTACTCATTATATGCCTGATAACAACAGGTCACATAGAGCAAACTGACATACCATACGCATGAAAAGAACACTTCATTGCTGTAGGACATATTAAGTTACATTACCGTTATCGATGCCATGCTTTGAGAAAATTAAAGACAACAGCAGAGCTTTAATAATAGAAAAGACGGAATTAAATTCAAAAGAATATATCTGGATTGTGTCCAGACGTAGTTACAGATAATGATATTAATTGGGAGAAGGTGCGTACATGATAGCATTTAGGCCCATGAACAGAAAAGGGCAACCTAATTCGAAAGTGTATTGATGAACGTCTTATTCAATGTGTTCCTCTCACTGGAAACCAATTTCGATATGTTACAGAGAACCATGTTGTTCACATGTCTGTAAATCCTGGACAATTAGTATAGTAGTAGGCCTCTTTCAGTCCTGTAGGACTATAAAGTTGTGCCGCTGGGAAGCACCTGACAGCACCGCTGGTGAAGGTGTTGTCCAATGCGAGAGTCACAATTTCTGGCACAGTTTCCGCATTTATAAGACGAAGCAGGTCCCGCAGTAAGTGACTGCATTTTGTGATTGTGCCTCATATCCTCAGTTTGTTGTATCAGATTGTGCCCAAAGAGCACCAGCCCGTTTCGTACATCTCTTCTACGGGAACATCTGTATATTGCAACTCTTTCTCAAGTGTCTGGATCTATGCCAAGGGTTTTCATATCTTGTTAACACAATCCTTATATGCCATTTAGATTCTTCCGGTTTTCCTCTTCCCTTTGGCTAGTTCTCCGTATAGGCGATCTTTGGGAATACTATCATCCTCAATTCGAGATGCGTTGCCCAATCACCAGAGGCGTCTCTGCTTGAGAATTGAGTGCACTCTGGTAATATAAACTCGTTCAAGCACATGTTTGTGTCATGGTCTTACCATGATATGCCCAGGATACGTCTCAGACATCTCATGTGGAAGGAATTCAACATTCGTTCCTGTCTTGAGTACAGGGTCCAGGATTCAGACCCATAGAGTAGTGTTCTAACAAAAGAAGCTTTATTTACTTGAACTTGTGTACGCTCTGTTAGTCAATTGTTCTCCCAGTCTCTCTTAGCATTGGAAGTGTTATGCCGTCTGTAAATGTGTCTGTCGATTTCTTTCTCTAAGCAAAGATTATCTGATATTATCGACCCCAAATAAACGAACTCATGGACATTCAATGTGTAATTAGAAATGTTGATTGGCGGTACTGATTTGTCTTTCCAGCAGTAATGAAGTATAGCATAAAAGTTATGTACTCAATATAAAATAACACAAAGTAATGCAGCTTTACAGAACATGAATTACGAAACATACAGGACGTTGCGGCGACTAGACTTTATCAGCAAATAAATACATACACAAAAAAGCAATATATAGCCACGGAGAAGATCTCCCAGTGACTACATTAAGGCACAAGGACGGGGTGAGAAGAATAAAAAGATGACAAAAAAATGAGAGTAATGAAGAGAAAATGAAAATATGAAAAAAATATTTTGCTACTTATCTCAGACTCTGAGGCTGTACAGCTACTTGCGCGAATCTCTTTTATACATAGCCGTGGGAATCTGTGGGTCAAGGGGACCGGAGTAGGGGATGATACCCGTGTAGTGGGTGGTAACGGTTCAGTGAAAGTCCCAGGTAAATGAGTGGAAGTGGTACATGAAAAAAGAGGGGGGAGAGGTGATCCGCCATACCCTCCCCCTCCCCCTTTTGTTTTGCTTTTCCAGAAAAGATTTGTGGTCGGAGCCAACACTGGCGTTGAAATCCCCCAGGATAAAATGATGTTGCGTCTCTGGTGTTTCACTGACCACTGTGCTAAGTTCGTCATAAGGCTTACCTTTTAGATTCTGATGCTGTTAGTGTTGGGGCGTAAACGCTTATAATACAAACTGGGCCTGCCTCTGTCTGGAGTTGGAGCTTCAGTATTCTTTCAGTGCCTTCATTTGGTGGTATTATGGACTATAGTAGCTTATTTCTGATAGCAAAGCTAACTCCATGCTCTCTGGTCTCTCCGCACGGCCTACCATACCAGTAGAAAGTGAAGTCTCTCTACTTGATGTTTCCAGATTCTGAGACGCTGGTATCTTACAGGGCGACTATGTCTATCCCCAGTCTGAGAAGTTCGTTGTTTATCACTGCTGTTTTACGGGCATCGACAGTCTCATTTAGATTGTCTGAGATGCTAGGGTTCATGGTTCTTACGATCCATGTTCCCAGCCTTAGGGCAGGTTGTTTATTTTTGCGTGTTGCTAGGTGTATAATTTGCGATCCATGTGTCAGGAGTTTGTCCCTAAGCTCCACACATCCTCGGGAGCAGATGAACCGTGGCGAGAAAACATCTTATTGACTATGGGATGCCCAGCTTAGACTGGCGGTTGCTGTCTAGAGAGATACAATGATCTCTCCCACCGTCGGAAGTAAACCCTGGCGCCTTGCTCTACACCATTCGAGCATTAAGACTTATAACCGGTAACTGTCGCTTCCCGTGTTGTGTCGCCGCTGTTACACGGCGCTGAAGTGACCTCTCCAGGACACAAGCATGGGCAATGGAATGCGGAGAACCAGCTGTTGCCCAGTAGCAAGTTCCCCCTCTCCACGTAACCGTTGTTGACCAAGGGAAAGGCAGTAGCCAATGTAACTTGACATCGGTGCCGTAGCAGGAGTTGCCAACACTATGTTGTGTACAACATGAAATTGCCTTAGGGACTCCATCTTTGGATTTGTCCTAAGGGTTTACTCCCGAAGCCTTTCTCATCTGGGTATACCAGCAAAGCAGCGGGGTAAGAAATTTAGTTTTCTCTCTTAGAGGGGATACCAACAAAGGCTGACGAGTCTCCTCAGCTCGGGAATCAATAAGGAGGAGAGTCTACCATTCTTCCTTCCTGGCAGTGACTATACTGATCAGATGACCGTAGCCATTGTATCCGTTGAAAGATCATCTGCCTGTCATGATATAGCTGGCAGGCTGCGATCCCGATGGAGAAAATGACAGAAGCAGTCAAGTGACGGTCCTGAAATCTTAAACCAGAGGGCGATCGTGACTTCAAACACTGGCCGTACGTCGGGGACACTGAAGCGAAGCCAACGGACAGGTTGTCTACCGGGAAGGATCAAAGAAGAGTCCGTATCTGATTTTACGGAGAGTCACCGGGGATCGTTTATCGTCGAGAAGTTCGGAACGATCAAACAGTGTATATCTTTGAAATACTAAAAACCAAATCCTTTGGGCATCCATGTTCCTAGTCTTAGGACCGGTTGTTTTGTTTTTTTTTCTTGTTGCTAGGTGTAAAGATTGCAGTCCATGTGTCAGGATTTTTCACCTAAGCTCCACACACCCTCAGGAGCAGATGAACCGTGGCGAGCCCAGCTTAGGCGGGCGGTAGCTGTCTAGTGAGATACAACTTCTCCCACCGTCGGAAGTAGCCCCTGGCGCATTTATTTACGCCAATCGAGCATTAAGACTTATAACCGGCAAATGCTGCTTTTGTGTGTGTGTATTTGTTTCCTGATGAAGGCTAGTTGCCGTAACGTCCTGCATGTATCGTAACTCTGTTATGTAAAGCTGCACTACTTTGTGTCATTTTACATTGTTTACATGTGAAAAGTGGAAAGGATAGGAATATTGACAAGCCAGCAGCCCACACAGGTACAATGTGCATATATAACGCCGTCAGAATGCCAACACAAAAGTACGCCACGAAAAATACAGTCATCGTCGATGGAAACGGCAGTCACACTATCACCCTTCCAATCCCCGCAGTTGTATAGCCCACTAAATAGTTAGTTGCATAACCTTAACAGCACATTGCCGTCAACCCCAGTATTATGTTTGCTGTTTGGGATTTATTGACAAGTTTCCGTTCAGTGGTTTGTCATTGCTTTCTGAGCGACCGACACTCATTCGAGGGGAAGTCAATAAGGAGGCCACAAATGGCTGTAGAAAAAGAACTAAATATGATGCTTGCTTGCTTGCTTGTGTTCGTTGGCTTGAGCTCCAACGCGAAGTCCTGTATGTCGGATGAAGGCATCCTATTGTCCAACATCAGTGTGATGTCATACAGGACCTGAGTTTTGCTTGAGTATCCGTTGTCCCATGTCTGGCTTATTGGTGTGCAGACTGGTGGTTCCTCGCCGTACAGGCAGACACTCTCCGACTTCGGAGGAATCGGCGATCCTACTGACTTTAGCCAGGACCCCGAAGGGACCTGTTGCCCAGGACGCTCGGCGAGGACGCGTCAATAGGTCTTGGCCAGTATATAACCCGGCCCTGGTGCCTTGGAAACACCTCTGCGTCCCACTAAATATGATAACTTCAAACCTGTGTGTGTGCGTGTGTGTGTGTGCGCGCTTGCGTGCGTGTGTGCGTGTGTGTGTGTGTGCGTGCGTTTGTGCGTGTGTGTGTATGTGTGATTCACTCATTGCCGTCAGTAGAAAATGTTTAAGCGTGTTAAACCTCTCGGCCACAACGTCATTGGTGTATATGCTCATGAGGAAATGTTGCCTGTCAATAGCGGCACATGGTAGTTGCCAAAGGCGGTGCACAGTTGTGCGGATAATTTCTTTCAAGGACGTTCTCAAATTTCTTTCGCATTAGTAAACACGGGATCAATGATGTTTGTGAGGATTTCATACGGATGTATAATGTTTCCTGCACCAATTTTCGCCAGAGATAGTATGTGATTCTGCAGGTTACTTTCAAGCCAGATAATTCAATCTCGCAGGTTTCATAATTTGGACTATGGAAAAGTGATTGGAAATGTATTAAGTGATTAGAAATGTAAACAGCTAAACACGTCTCTTGTCCCTTGTAAGAATCTTTTCTATTAACTTTTTGGCCCTTAATTTAGATGTAATCCGAGATGGTAACAACCGAACATATGAATATGTTTATTAAGCATAAGCGACACTTTGAGCAATTTATCTAGATATGGTAAATCTTTACACAGACAGACAGACAGACAGAGACAGACAGACAGACAGACAGACAGACAGACAGACAGACAGACAGACAGACAGACAGACAGACAGATAGACAGACAGACAGACAGACAGACAGACAGACAGACAGACAGACAGACAGACAGACAGACAGACAGACAGACAGACAGACAGACAGACAGGCAGGCAGGCAGGCAGGCACGCAGACAGACAGACAGACAGACAGACAGACAGACAGACAGACAGACAGACAGACAGACAGACAGACAGACCTATGAATGGATGGATATATAGATCAATTTACTAGCACACACAACTGAAGCATGTTAAAAAAAGCAAACAACAAACTTCAACAAAGCATGTTAAAGATATTGAATTACATAAAACGTATGTGAAATCCATTATGATAGTTTATCTGCACTTCAGTTTCAACTGGTAACAGTACGTAGAGGTAAAATTCTTAATAAATTACATTTGAATATATCTCCATAAATTATTAGTCTGATATGAGGGTCTCCAAGTTACAGTTGCCTCATTCATATACGGATATTATTTGTTTTATATGTATAATGTCTTATATCTTCTTTTTTCTTTTCATTTTTTTGGCTTGAAATATGCAAAATCTTCCCAGGGTGTCAATCGAATATTAATAAAGTCTCCTCTTTCGCAACCACTTTGGAAACATGCTAGCAAAATGACGCCATATATGGTAATATAATATTACTACTGCATTTGTTCAACAATGAATGGCTAGTTAATATTAGATGCATTTTATTATTGACATTGAAGGGGACAGAAATAAAGACATATGGCATGTTGGTTGAAATATAAGCCACGTTGCCTGTACTGGTGTTCGACGTAGACATTGAAAGTGAAGATCTATTGCGATAAAGTCGAACACCCCAATTTGAACTGAACATCTTTGGACATGGGTACATCGGTGTCTTTACAAGTCACAGACTACATTGTGTTAGCTTTCATAATGTTGGTCTCCATGGGTATTGGAATCCTGTTTGCCGTCAAGGATTTTAGAAAGGCCAATCGAACTGAATATTTACTTGGTGGACGGCGGATGTTTATGTTACCCGTTGCACTGTCTATTTTTGCCACCTTTATGGTAAGTGGTAAAGAATAACTTATGTCACTTCTGTGTTGAGTAAACTCATATATTTCTTACCCTCAGTTGCTTTCTAGAACTAGACACTGACAATCGGAGACAAAAGCAGAAATAAAACCACAGAGACGAAATTACTCAGAAGAATAACTAATGTGGCAAGAAGATATTGTGCACGATATGATCATGGAAACAAGCTACTCATAAATAGGATTATGCCTCGGAAACTGAAATACTGTGGCTATATTGTACAGAGGATACTACAGACACCTTGGGCATGAACATGTTTGAGGCTGGAGAACTAGCAAAGGATCGAGAATCTGTTCAGTGAGCCTTAATGAAAGCGACGTTCTGCAAATGACCTGTTAAATGATGTTGATGATGATACATGTCTTGCTTATGTGTATATTTTGTTTAAACATGTAGCTTCATTCTGAGGTAGTGACATGACGCTGCATGTATTCCAGCAGAATACAATGTATAATATATCTAATACATATATGTCAATGACATAATGTTATCTGAGACCATTATTATTTTTGCAACTCAGAATACTCTTATTTCTAGCCAGTGGAGATGATGAAAAGCCCACACTTTCTGGCTGTGGCATTCCGTCTTTGAAGACAGAATTTTATATTGTTGCCGCTAGAAACCTGGCCTAGGTCTATCAGTTGTGGAGAAAGGGTAGCCGCATGTCAATTGAAGCCAATACATTTAAACATAGAAACAATATCATTATATTAGTAAAGATATGGATGTAACGTTAAATAATAATATTGCAACATTTACTGTGCACAGTATTTGAAGGTTCATCATTATCCAGTGACTTGCCTGCTGGCGTAGGCGATCATTCCTCGCCACAATTTGCGATCCCCGGCGGCATGGATCAATGCATGTGTTGACTACCTTCCGTGCCATAATAAGAGACTGCCAAGAGTCTTCCTCTATCTCCCTTTCCCCAAATATTTCCGGTTGTCACAACATGTTCCAGTTTTTGTTTTCTTATAACGTGGCCAAAACGAGGACTGCATTTTTCTGATGTTTGTGACAAGTTATCTTTGCGACTCAGCTTCCCTTAAAACGTCTTAATTTCTCGCTTTGGCTGACCAATTCATTTTCAGCTTTCTTCTGTAAAACCACACCCCAAAGACTTCCAGTGATAATTTTGCTTCTTTTCTAATTGTCCAGGATTCGCAGCCGTATGTTAAAGCGGGTTCTATGTAACATGCAAGAACTCATTTTCTAACTTTCAAGGACAGTGACTTATTGTACAAAACTTTCTTCAGTTGATAAAATTCAGTTTTTGATTGACCTGTGAAGGTTAACCAACCTCCGTGGCTAAGGGCTTGCGAACGCTGTTTGTGGGCCCGTATACCCGGGTTCGAAACACAGCGGTGCTGTTTTTTTTTCTCGAAAAAGGTATAGGTGCCTGTCGTTCAGAAAGCAATGGCAAACTACTGAACGTAACATGTGCCCAGGAACAGAAAAAATGCTGGGGTTTACTGCTACGTCCTGTGAAGGACATGCAACTATTTTTTTTTCCTTTTACATTTGAAGGTTAACATTAGCACACATCACTGTGCAGGAAGGGTACCAGTAAATTCATACGTATACAAATAATAATATACTTTTTCTATGAATTCTCAACTATGATAGCACAAATTTATCAGTTCATGCAGTGTAACCACTGAGAATAACGTTTTGTTGTGGTTCCGAATATACTGTATTAGGTTCAGTGTTGAAAAAGTACACATTGAAGGAGAATAACGGTAGCGTAATAACCTGGATGCTCAATCAAGTGGCAAGTACCAGTAGTACAGTGACCCGATGGTCATGTGTTCAATTCTCCTTCGAGGTGGACATGTCTCTCCTCAATAACCTGGACTCAGCTTAAAATGTGTACCAAAACCTGGCTGAGAAGTAAAGGCTGTCGACATGATATTGACCACAGCACCCATTGAGTGTCAATGGCTTTCAATATACAAGACTAGCACCACGTAAGCAATGCGCATCGTGCCGTAAAGTAGACTATTTTAATTAACCTAATTTAATTCCTTCTTCTTCCTCTTCTTTACCATCGTCCCCATCACATTCTTCTTCTTCTTCTTCTTCTTCTTCTTCTTCTTCTTCTTCTTCTTCTTCTTCTTCTTCTTCTTCTTCTTCTTCTTCTTCTTCTTCTATTCGTCATCATTATCCGGACACCCGGACAACCCCAAATCGGCTTCAGACACAGGAGCGTAATTGGGAGGGTACAAGCCTTACCCTAGTGTGAGGAAATGCAACCTAAAGACTAAATGTAATGGCAAGGCAGACCAGACCCTAAGCCTTGGTGGGCAACTGGTCTAAGAGCGAAGCTCGACAGACGGAAAGTTAGAGCATTGCTTTGATGATCCGGCAGCATCTGCAACTTGTCTTGTTTCAGACATATTGGTATTACCTTTCCTGTTGAGTAAACTAGGCCGGCTGAGAGAGGGATCATGCTCCATGGTTAACGCCTCGTCTCTAAGTTCAGCCCACTATGTGCTTTTGAAAGGTATAACCTCATTTTACAAACTATCGTCTACGAAAAAGGACATGTGTCAGTCCCATGTCGCTGCAGCTCGTCAGGTGCATACAGAAAATATAAAGTAAATAGGTATGTATTACAGAATATATCCAAATAGAGACGGGTCAACTAGAAAAGTTGCATTCAGTATTTCGAATCAAAACAACCAATAGGATAGATCCAGCATCTTCAATGGCAGGTCAACTTTTTTGTCTCCAGTTTCTCACAGAAAATCAACATTTGTGGAGATGTACAGTTGCAATCGCGATACACATTTGTAACCCTACACTATTTAACAAAAAGACATGACAGCGAGTATAACATTATTGTCGCATCACTTGCATTAAAACATAGGAATTTGTTTGTGGATATCAGCTATGTGTATGCATTATGTTGCTTTAATAAAAATAAAAAAGACGAATAAACAATATGATAAGTCACGTAATATTATGTTTACACATTAAAGCATGTCATTTATATCTTCTAACTTTCCAGTCAGGTATTTCACTCATAGGAATTCCGATGGATGTTTACTTACATGGATCAATGGCAAATCCCATTTTCATTGGTACGAGCATCACCTGCATTTATATGATATTTCTGATTGTACCTCTCGTGTACCCACTTCACCTCATGAGTCTCTACGAATACCTTCAGTGCAGATTCGAATCAAGGGCTGTGCGACTTCTTGCTGTTGCCGTTGTAATATTACAGACGATATTTTACATGTCTGTCACTCTTCTCTCGCCCGGCCTTGTACTACAGGTTAGTAATAATTTAATTCAGATTAAATACATCCTTATTTCGTGCATACTGTACACAACATTCCATTCACTTAATCAGATTACACGAACATTATATAATTAAATGATAGACGAAATATCCCTGTACAAAACGAAAGATAAATACAAGTAGGGATTTCTTTTGGACGGACAAACAGGAAGGCATGATTGATTGATTCATTGTTTGATTATTGGAAAGGTGGATGAACAACGGACAGGACAGAGAGACAGACTGCAAAATAGATAAATAAATAGAAATACAGACAGACAGACAGACGAGTCGACAGAGTGAAAGTGTGTGTGTGTGTGTGTGTGTGTGTGTGTGTGTGTGTGTGTGTGTGTGAGAGAGAGTGAGTGAGTGAGTGAGAGAGAGAACGAGAGAGAGAGAGAGAGAGAGAGAGAGAAGAGAGAGAGAGCGACCGATCGACTAACATTCAGAGAGACAATTAGACTGATGGACAGGCAGACAGACAGGCTAGCAGACAGACAGACGAACAGACAGACTGATTGATTGATGGATTTATTTATTGATTAATTATTTCACTTTTCAGGCTGGTGTTGGATTACCAATGTGGTTGTCTGTCGGAGTTGTTGGACTTATTGGTACAGTTTACACAGCCATCGGTGGTATCAAGAGCGTCGTCTGGACTGATGTATTTCAGAGTGTGATGATGCTTGGTGGGATGCTCACAATTATTATTAAAGGTATCAATAACAATGTATGAGCATGTTATGGCATTTAGAAAGATTGAGTGTTAAATATTTAATATTGATAATAGTTTGTCTAAAGCAAAATCATACAATTTCAGCAAGAATGTGGATGTTAAAAGATGTTTTTATATGGTTCAGTTCATGCTTGAATTACTCGTGAAACCTGCAATACATGTAATAAAGTCAGATGAAAGATTCCGACGTAAAAAATGATAGAGTTCTCTCGGTCTGGTTCATTCATTCATTCAGTATCATGCCTTTTGCAGTACCTCGCTCCCATAACAACCTTCCGGAAAACCTCTAGATCATAAGCAAGATGTCCCGCTTCCGATACACCTATCTGGAGATCATCCGCCACATCCTGCACCCATCTTCAGTTTGGACTTCCTCTTCCTCTCTTCCCAGGCATATCCCCCTCTATTATTGTTCTCTCAAAACAAACATGACGTTTTAAATGACCAAAATATTTCAATTTTCTTTGTTTTATCGTCTTTAATAGCCAACCCTCTTCAATATTTAGCTCTTCCGAAAGTTATTGGCCGACGTTTAGTGCGGGAGAGCCTGACATATGATACCACAACATCTAGCTTACGAATGGAGGTGGAGGCGGACACTGCAGCTTTCCGCTGGATCGAGAATACGACACACACACACACACACACACACACACACACACACGCACAAACACACATCGTGATTGTAACTGACTCAGAAAGCATGCTGAGGCAGGTGAGGAAAGGCAAGCTTCGTGCAGAGTGGCTTGCTTTGCTTCGGAGGTCACGGGTGGCAAGCATCGCCTGGATCGTTTCTCCGGGGCATGCCGGTGTGCTGGGGAATGAACAGGCAGACAGATTGGCTGGCTCTGCAAAATTTGGTGGAGTATCGATACATGACAAGGTAGACGTGGTTGCGGCCTTATGGGAGCACGTGTACACCTCGGAGGAGGAAATGAATCATCACGGTCTGGCAAGAATGAGGCAGTGAAGAGTGACGAGGGGATCTGGCCGACGCTCGACGCTCGACGCTCAGAGGAAAGGCGAGACGGACATATAATCAGATTGCTACTGGTACTTTTGGTGTTGGAACTCTTCGCTGGCTGCTGAGGATGGGGACGGAGCGCCGATGGGAATGCCCCGAATGTTGTGAAATCAGTTTCTAGCTCAATCAGTCAATCAATCATTCAATATTTAGCTCTTGAAGTATGGATGCATTTGATCTTTTTTTCACCCAAGATATTCTGTGAACCCGTCCATAACATTTGTATTCGAAGTCAATTAAACGCTGTTCATCTTGTTTGGTAAGTGTCCAAGTTTCGCAGACATATATTGCAATGGGAAAGATGCATGCTCTTAAAAATCTATTTTTTTTAAAACGTTCTATCTGTCCCACTCCATAGTTTATTCAGTTGTTTTAGTCTTTGAAGAGCAATTGATAGTTGTCGTTTTATTTCTTTCATTGTGTCACTATTGTGGTAATCAACGACCCAAGATATTCACAATTTTTCACCACCTACAATCTTTCCTCATTAACATATAATATGTCTTTCTTCATAGTAGTTTTATCTGTATGCATTATCTTTGTTTTTGTTATGCTAAGATATAAGTTGTGATTTTCACAATTTCTTTGCGTTGAGGTTATTAAATTTTCTATACCATTCTGTGATGTAGATAGCAATACTGTATCATAAGCATATCGAATCTCTTTAGGGCATTATATTGCTTTCTGGTTATATCATCTCTGGTATTTCTCATTATATTTTCGGCGAAAATGTTAAACAAATCGGGTGAAGCACACAGCCCTGATGGACTTCTTGCTTGATGACAAACCCATCTGATGTCTCGCCATCCATTATAACCACTGCTTGTTGGTCTAGATAGAGCATTTTTATGAGTTGTACTACTGTCACGAAAATAAACTTGATGTTCGATCAATGACAACCAAGACCCGACATTAGTCTGAAAAAACAAGCAACCCTTTGATGTTGTATGGAATGAGAAAAATACGTCGCGTCAAACTGTCTGCCTACGGTCGGCATTTCTGTATGATGTGGATTGTTCGAGAAACAAATACGTCGCGTTACAATGTCTACACCGGTCGGCATTTTGTTAACAAATTGTTGCTCAAGACGAACAACGGCGTCATCTGTCTGCAAGGCGGGAGACGGCTTTTGAAGTGATAGACGGAATGTCTGACTAGAAGTCGGATAAAGTCTGTGATGTGGGGAGTAGGCCTCTGGCTCACAGACAGCCAGGATCTTTGTTGTATGAGACAAAGAATTCCCCAGATGAAAGTGAACTGGACGGCGGATTGATTCCAGTCAGTCGAAAATAGGCGGAAAAAACCAGACTCTGGACTGATTGGCGTCTAGACTTTTTGGGACGTCACTCCAGCCCAATATAAAAAGCATTGCAGTAAACAAGAGGAGGGCATTCGCACTGCGAGCGCTAACAAGTCACGTCGCATTATTCTGTCAAGAAGCCTGATCAGCGGGAAAATGTCACGTGGAAAGTCCAACAACAAGAAACACGCTTTTGCCAAGATGTACAGCGTGGGAGCCGTCAACAAGAAGAAGAACGTCGAGAGCCCACCTGCTAGCTGCATCAAAGAGCCTGATACTACAGCTATTACTGAAGTTACTACGAGGGAGAAGATTGACAGCCCAACACAGTCAAGAACCAAGACAGCAGAGAAGAAGGAGGAGAAAGACACCAGAGTCGGAAACACTCCAATGGGTTGTCAAGCGGATTCCTGTGGAGCTGACAGATGAAGAAAAATCCTGAAGCAGCTACGTGAAGAGAATCTTCACATCCGATTCTTGAAGGCGGAGCGGCTTCTCACCTACTCCAAGATACCTACAACCTTGGCAGTAGTGACGTCGGAGGGCAGCGAGATGCCGACCACAGCATCATTCAAAAAGAGAATGCAGCAACCAGAGAGATTCATACCAAGAATCACGCAATGTTCCAGATGTCTGAAGGTCGGCCACAGTAGAGCTACGTGTCGCAGTAAGACGGAAATATGCCGATACTGCGCCGATCACCACGCCTTCAAGGAGTGTCCGCTGGCCAAGCTGGACACGGACTTCCGAGCACCCAACAACAAAAGAAAGTGCGCCAACTGCCTGGGCAAACATAGGAACAAGATACCTGGGCTGTCCGTACCTGCAAAGACACAGAGACGTCTTAAAGATCGCCACAATCACAAAGACACCATTCAAGGAAGCAATGCGGAGGTGCGAGCCAGCAACATGAATCTCACAGGCCGAGAAAGAACAACTGCAAACCCAGATTGAGGAGCTAATGAAGCAAGTCAAGCTACTGCAAACATCGGCACTAACCAGCGACAATGGGAAACTTCTTGCCGAAATAAAGGAGATCCAGCGGGACATCAAACAAGAGGTGGAGAACATGAGGCAGATGACAAAGATAAATGAAGAGATTCTGCGAGACATCAAAGCGGTCAGAGAAATTCTAACAATCGAAAGGGAGCCAACCCAAAACAAACCAGCACAAGAAACAGAAAAGCACACAGAGGAACCGCAAGATGACATCCAACAAGAGGACGAGCCGGAACCGCTAGACAAAGCTAGCAACCCAGCCACGACACTAGTCCGCCAGACATCCGAAGTAAACCAAGACGAGCACTCTGATGACAACAAGGATAGGCCCACTGAGCTTACCTTGGAGGAGATACGGGCTAGTCAAAGACGGGAGGTACTCAGGCGCAAGGAATTCAAAAGGTGTTGGATTGAAAGAGAAAAGAAAAACCCAAGAAATTCAGGTTACTGGTAGATTACCCAGTTACAATCTTGGAACGGGGTACCGACTACTCGTACTACATAGAAGACGGAGAGAGAAAGCTGTGGCTGTCCGCGGAGGAAAAAAGCGAATGGCAGAAGCTAAAACTCGAAGATGAAAAAAAATACGAGAAGGAAAACAGCAACATCGAAATGCTCCTACAGAAAATACACAACAAAGAAGACTAAAAGACCTAATAAAAAGTCCTTTTAAGGACTGCAACCAGCCAAGCCAGGAGTCTGCACCAACAAAGAAAACAAGTGGAAACATGCACAAAGGACAGCCGCCGACCGATCACCCAGCTGGAGCGGGATAACGAAAAGTCCTTATAAGGACTGCAGCCAGACGAGCCAGGAGCCTACACAAACAAAGAAAGCCACAAGCACAGACGAGCACAAAGGATAGCCACCTATTGACCCCCTGCTGACGTCACAGACACAAACGCTACATAACCAGTCCGAGATAGGACTCACAAGACAAGAATTAGGGATAATAAACCCACAAAAACTACGTACCTCAACAATAACCACAGCTGATGAAGCAGGTTAGACGAGGTTGAATTTGGAATTTTTGTTTTTGAAATGGAATCGAAATCAAGAGGAGGGAGTTGACCAGATTTCTGAAGTTGGAAAGAGCAGTGCAGTTCCGAGTTGTGTTTTATGAAAGAAACTAGGGTGTCAATTTGTTGATATTTATCGGCGGACATAGATCCAGTCTGTGATTGCCTAGTTTCGATTAGCAACCGGAATAGGCATATGGTAGGCTACTAATCATATCTAACGTAGAGTATGATTAGGAATAGAGTACAGTACTGTGCGGTGATATAATGTATTATAGGTGCAGTAATATACTGTATTATGGGTGCGCTGATAGAATGTATTATAGGTGTGGTGATACAATGTATTATGATTAGTGATAGAATGTTCTATAAGTGCGGTGCTAGAAAGTATCATAGGAGCGTCGGCACTAGTATCCTATTGTGTGGCTTCAACTAGCTTGTGTGATATATCATTTTACTCAGGGAGTTGAGGACAAGGTAGTGGAATAATAATTAGAGAGATTAAGGATGGTTGAGAGGGAGGAGAGGAATGTGAAATGGAAGGATCTTCCAGTAGGGCATCTGCTGGGTTTCTACCCGTTCCTTTATTCTTTCCTGGTGTTTCCATGTCTCAGATCATATGATGAGTTATTTGGCCGTATGACAGAGATCGGATCTCTGTTATAGATCTGAGTGCTGCTATTGGCCTACACTCATCTAATTCCGGCCAGGATTGAGTTGCCCTCAACATGATATTCTCTATTCTACAGGTTCCATTTACAGGACCACGTATGTGTGCTATGATTTTCAACAGTGAAGCTAACACATTTTAGAAGATGATGGCTCAGAATTTGACGTCAGAAGTTGCTGAGAGGCTGCTACATTGGGCTTATACCCAAGTTGGTTTGCAGGAACCTGGCTTCTGCTGAGCAGGACATGCTGATGAGATATATGTTTTAGCAACAAGTGATAAGTGTATGACTGAACAGTCAGAACATTGTAGATATACACTACTGATACCAGGAACAGTCATACAACTTTATACTGATACCTAGAACAGTCAGAGTGTGGTGTTATTATGGGGATTCTCTAAAACCAGTGACACTAGATACATTAAGATTTCCCCATTAATATTGACAATAGTCTTAGAATTCTCTGATTAACAATCATTTAAATAACAGAGGAAACTCCTAGTGTACATCAGATTGAAGACTCTCATTAGACAGTGTTTGTCATGGGTGTCCAAGCATCCTAGTGGTTCAAGAGACAACGGAGGAAATCTTCACGTGACCGGAGGAGCATCACATTGGTGAGGTTGCTTGTCTGGAATACATGGTGCTAGTGTGTTCTCAGCACAGTGATGAGAATGACTATACTCCTGAACACTGATCTGAGTCTATATACAATTTAGAATATACGTCACACATTCTACACCTTAAACACACACACACACACACACACACTTCTCCTACATATACTCTTTGCTTTAATAAATTTCTTGGTTTTATTTGTTGAAGCTAGAGTTGTCACGTATGTTATGTTGGGGAAGAATGAGAGGGGGCATGATCCAGGAGTGAGTAAGAGTGAGAAGAAGGTGTCTTCAGATTGATTGAGTGTTGTGGACGGAGTCAGCTGGATATCTCCAGGATAGAGATATTGAATTAAAACAAATGTGGGTGTTGATTCCTCTCACTCCAGGGACGACACTAAAGTGGTAAAGAAGAACAAATAACTACTACGACATTCATTCTTTACACACACGACAACTACATATTATGGAAATCCCATATTCCTCATGATTTCCCATAGTTTCTGATGTCGAACACAGTCAAATTCCTTTGAATAATCCATAAAACATGAGAATATGTTTAAATTAAATTCTCTGCACTTCTCTATTATTAAACGCACGTTGAGTATGTGATATCTTGTTCTTCTTCCTTGTCTAAATCCAGCTTTAACAACGTTAATCTCTTCTTCCATTGTCTTACGAAGTCTTCCCATTAAAATGTTTAATAAAATTTACTTGCATGACTGATCAGGGCCATAGTTCTATAGTTGGTGCATAATTTCAGATTGCCCTTTTTCGGTTTGGAATGAAGATAGTTCTCTTCCAATCTTTTGGCCATATACCATTTTTCCATATCATTTTACATAATAGGTTCTTTATTGCACATGCAATGTCATCTAATGAGGGTTTAGGTTCTGTTTCTGCTGTCATTGGTTCATGTCTATCATTCATATTCTCACAGTCATTCATATCATACATTCCGCTGCAGTATTCCTACCATCTTTCTAGAATGTGTCTAGATTTTGTTAGTGTATTTCCCAACTTGTCACAGATAACATTTAATTGAGGTTGAACATTTCTTGTCAATAACATAATTTTCCTTGAAGATTTCATAATCTCTTTCATTCTTATGATATTGCTCTATTTTAATACAACAATCTTGTTTGTACTGGTATTTGTCCTTTCTTGTGTTCTTTCTTATTTCTAGAGTTAAAGATTAATACTTCATCCTGCTGTTATCAGATTCACCTCCTTTCTTTTTCAGTTCCATTCATTGTTTTATTAATTCTTACGTGTCTGATGTAATCCATGGCTTATGTTGCTTAGCCCTGGTCGGAATTAAATCCTTGGCTGCTGTTATCAAGATATCTCTAGCTTGTACTGCCAGTTCAACAGGTGTCATTTACTCTTGTACAGACATCAAGACCCAAAAACGATTCTTCACTTCTACGTTGTATGCATCCGGTATTTTTGTGAGATCAAAACGAAGTGTCCTGAGTTCTCGGGTAAGCCTTTTGAGTTTTAATTTTAGATCTACTTCTAATAACTGATGATCTGTATCACAGTCTGCACTTCGTAGGGTTTTTACAGATGTTATGCTTGATCTCCATCTTCTTTGTATAAAATATAATCTATCTGATTTTTGGTAATGCTGTCCGGGGTCTTCCATGTGAAGATTCTTCTTGTGTGTTGTTTAAAAAGTGTGTTGGCTATCTTTAGCTCATTTTCTGTGCAAATTCAATTGAGTTGTCACCTGAATCATTTCTATTTCCCAATCCAAATTTTCCTAAAACATGTCTCTCATTTTCAGCTCTTCCTGTACCTACTTTTGCATTAAAATCTCCCATTATTATTGTTATATCATTTTTACTAATCTTATTGAATGTGTCTTGCAGTGTGCTGTAAAAATCTTCAATTTCATCCTACTCTGCTGTTGAACTAGGTGCATATGAGAGTTTTGTTTTTTGGACGGCCTTTAAGTCTGATAGTGAGGATTATATCACTAATTGAGTTATATCCCATTAAAATGTTTGCTGTTGTTTTATCTAAACAAAATGCCTCTACGCTCTGGCCTCCAAAGTCTCTACCAGAATATATGAAAAGACTTCCATTTTTATTTTTAAAATGCCCCTTGCCTCTCCAGAAATGTTGACTAACTCCTAAAATTTGAATACTTAACCTCTCAGTCTCATCACATACTACTTTAAGCTTTCCCTCATACTTACTTCTCCCATTTCACATTCCTATTCTCACTCTGTTTTCTAGTCTGACACAGGGGATTACCTTGGTAACACAGTCGGGATTAACTCCGTCATCACGATTACTAGTACTGGCCCCTGTGTCATACTCTTCCCCAGTATTATCTGATCTGCCTGGCCTGGGATTTTCGCCACCAGCCAGATCTCTTTCTTATTACGTTTTTTTTGGGTCATGGTTTCTATGGTTTCATGGCAAGTTTTGCAGAAGGTAGTTTGCCATTGCTTTCCTTCTGGTCAGTGACTGTACTTGTCGGTGGCCATAGCCATTGTCTCGACTGATGAGATCATCAGTCTATCGCCGGAGAGTGCATGATCATAACCAACAGTAATATGTCGGCTGCTCTCACACTCCATCCACCACCTGCTTCCATGGCTTCACGTAACACTGCTACTGTACTACCTACTACCAAAATTAATGTAATGATCAAATGATGTTTTGCTGCTTACTCACAACATTAATTTACTATGATGGTTGCAGGTTATTCTGTGGTCGGGGGAGGAAATGCAGTCTTGAAAATCATACAGGAAAGCGGAAGGGCGTCCTTCACAGAGTTCAGTTTCGATCCACGTGTGAAATTCACATGGTGGGGCATCACAATTGGATACAGTATTCATTTGTAGGTCTAAAAGTCATTAAGCCGTTATTCCTCTTATGTGATGGTCTGTTGTTGCTTGAATCTCATCTTTCACAGGTGTTTATTAATGCACAACGTGAAGAACTGGTGACTGGCGATTATTTAGTTTTATCTTATATTAAGTTTTATCTTATATCAGCACCGGTGTGCTGGGAAATGAACAGGCGGACAAATTGGCTGGCTCTGCAGAACTTGGTGGAGTACTGATAGATGACAAGGCAGACGTGGTTGCGGCCTTGTGGGAGCACGTGTACACCTCAGAGGAGCAAATGGATTACCATGGTCTGGCGAGAATGAGACAGCGAGGAGTGACGAGGGGATCTGGCCGACGTTCAACGCTCAGAGGAAAGGCGAGACGGACATATAATCAGATTGCTACTGGTACTATTGGTGTTGGAACTCTTCGCTGGCTACTGAGGATGGGGACGGAGTGCTTATGGGAATGCCCCGAATGTTGTGATGTCGATTCCTAAATCAATCAATCAATATATCTTAGTTTTTATATTATACAAAGACAGTCATCTCGCGACGAGTGCAAGCAGTGAGTACTGATTGGCTACCATCGTCTTCAAGAATCTTTTTTGTTAATGATTCCGTTTTGCTGAGTGCAAGTTGTTTATTGTTAAGCACGCATAACCACAGTTGCCCCTTTTTCAGACCATTTAGAATGACACGTGTTTATTTCCCAGAATTCCCAGCGCGAAGATGCTAAAACAGATCTGTGTCCGTATGACACCTGATCCTAGCATATCAGCGCCACGGTATTCCACGGGTTGGGTAATTACAGAATTCAACGTGTTGGGTAATTACAGCATTCCAGGTGTTGGGTAATTACAGCATTCCACGTGTTGGGTAATTACAGCATTCCACGTGTTGGGTAATTACAGTATTCTACGTGACGGGTAAATACAGCATTTCATGTGTGGGGTAATTTCAGCATTCAACGTGTTGGGTAATTACAGCATTCCAGGTGTTGGGTAATTACAGCATTCCAAGTGTTGGGTAATTACAGCATTCTACGTGTTGGGTAATTACACCATTCCACGTGTTGGGTAATTACATCATTCCACGTGTTGGGTACTTACAGCATTCCACGTGACGGGTAATTACAGCATTTCCTGTGTGGGGTAATTTCAGCATTCAACGTGTTGGGTAATTACAGCATTCCAGGTGTTGTGTAATTACAGCATTCCAAGTGTTGGATAATTACAGCATTCTACGTGTTGGGTAATTAGAGTGCTCCACGGTGTTGGGTAATTACAGAGTTCTACGTGTTGGGTAATTACAGATTCCAGGTGTTGGGTAATTACAGAATTCAACGTTTTGGATAATTACAGCATTCTAGGTGTTGGGTAATTACAGAGTTTTACGTGTTGGGTAATTACAAAATTACTGCACTTGGTGAATGGTGCCAAGAATCAAAGGTACACTTGAATTCAGCAAAGTCTACCTTGATATTCTTCCTTCTCAACACTCATATTGTCAACGCGCCTACGCCAGTCGTCAGCATATGCAGTAAAGACACCCGACAGAACAATAACAATGAAATAGCTTCGACAGATGTTTGTCTTACAAGTTTCATGCGGACAATTTTATTATCAGGGTCAGAAAAAGCTAGACAGCACTGATGGTGATGCCAGGAGTCGATATTGAACAACTCCCACTCTTTTTTCCTTTACCGGGAACTCGTGCTAAGCGTTAGAGACTACTGTTTGAGCCTTCTCATCGCGGCAGAACCCAACTAGATAGGCTGGAAAGAGTTCATATAGAAGCCATGAGACACATACTCAGCTACACAAAGGATACCTAATGCTATGCCATGCTTTACATCCTTGATTTACCAATAATGTTCGCCAAGCATACGGTTGTCATGTTAACTCGTATTTGAGAGTATCCACAAACAAAAATCACCCACTAAACAATGCCATCAACGTCGTAAGGGGAATGCGTACCAAAAGAGGACTCTCGTGTATGGCCGATGTGGAGGAAGTCATTAACCCAACACGGAGAAGAATGTATCAACACACCCTTAGACGAGTATAATCATTGGAAGGTCGTCATTACACAATGGAGATACATTCGAGGTCAGATAAAAGAATTGGGTGAACGATATTCGCGTCCAGAAGAATTCATCATCTACAAAGATGGTTCGGTGAAGCGCGGGTCAAGGTCAGCAAAGACATACACAGCACATCCATCCATCATGTGCCATGCCGGTAAGCGAGGGCGGTCATGTTCTGCCATCTCACTCGATCACCATAGTCGTGTATCAGCTCCATTTCCTGTCTCGACCATGCCACGAGGCCAAACCATCCAGGTATTTACTTCTCGGTCTTCCCCTTGGTCTCCTCCTCTCCAACTTGCCAGTTGTCACCAAATTCTCCAAGTCATTTCTTCTCATAACATGCCAAAAAAATTGTGATTGTCTACGTCTAATGACTCTAATCAGTTTACGATCTTCATTTGTTTCTTGAAGGACTTGTTTATTGGTTTTTCTGTCTGTCCATGGTATTCTTTGCATTTTCCTCAGAAACCGTATTTCCACAGCAATCAGATGTTTTTTTTTTCAGCTTGATTGCTCTTTGTCCACACTTCACATCCATACAAAAGTATAGGTTCTATGTAGCACTTCAACACTCTTTTTCACGTTTCAATTGATATCTTTTTATTGTTCATTATGTTTTTCATCTTGTAAAAGGCTACCTTCGCAATGGCAATTCTTATTCTAATCTCTTCAAGGCATATCTCATCAGATGTTCACTTGCTTAAGAATATTCACATATTTGACACAGCACATAGCATATGGAAAACAGTCAAAGGGGATAGCGGCATGTAATGACAATTACATCAAGCATGACTGTGCAGATCACTGTCGCCCCTCGAGCGCTGGCCACACCATATCAGGCTCCGTGAACATGCTAATGAAAACTGCAAGTAACAGTCTCCTTGCTTAATGGGTAGATAGCATTCTAAAGTGTCGCCTCGCATCATTTACTTGGAGGTACGCACCCGGACTCGCCGGTGTAAAGGGCAATTAACGCGTGGAATAGCTGGCAAACAATGTCCCATCACACGCAGGAAGAAGCGCTGACAGGTTCGATATCCTTAGTGCTATACGGACCTTAATGGCCGACAGCGACGGGTCTCTACAGCTAGAGCGATTACACTAATTGTGAGAGAATCCTGGTCAAGCACGTCAGTGTGGCCTTCTAGGATGAGAGAGGAGACATTGTAACAAACTGTTTAACTTCTCATGGGAACAGTGAGTAAAGACACTGTGAGATGGCTGCTGCATCGGAGGACAGAGCACACATGGGAACGCCCAATGTGCGGGAATGTCGATTGTTATAACATACAAATTACAGCATTCCACATGTTGAATACTTGAAGCATTCCACGTGTTGGATAACTACATCATTTTACGTTTCGGTTCATCATCCCATGTGTTGCCTAATTACAGCATTCCAGGAGTTGGGTAATTACAGCATTCCATGTATTGTATAGTTACATCATTTCTTGTATTGGATAGTTAGAGCACTCCATATGTTGGATAATGAGAGCAAATTATGTGTTGGGTAAATATAACATTCCTCGTGCTAGGTAATTACGAGGGTAAGTTAATAAGTAAGTCACAAATGGCTGTAGACAAATAACTTTCTATGATAACAACGTGAAACCAGTTTATTTTTATAAATACATTGTCCCTTTATTTGTCAACATAATTTCCACCAACATTGATGCATTTAACACATAGTTTTATCGGTCCTCCCAAACCGGCTGCATAGTATTGTTTTCATTTACCTGCCATCCCACAGGACTGTGTGACGTACTTATTGACTCTCCCTCTAACATTTTCTACCCAACTATGCACCACTTTACATGAAATCGCTAGGGACTAAGTCCACTGAAAACCCACCTTGGCGGGAGACATTTCGCAAATGACGCCGAAATTGAATGTGATGTGAAGACGTGGTTTAGAAAACAGAGCACGCAGTTCTATGCAGCCTGTTTAGGAGGACTGATAAAACGATGGGATAAGTGCATCAATGTTGGTGGAAATTATGTTGAGAAATAAAGGGACAATGTATGCATAAAAATAAACTGGTTTCAAGTTGTTAACATAGTTAGTTATTTTTCTACAGCCATTTGTGACTTACTTATTAACTTACCCTCGTACATGATTCCATACATCAGGTAATTACAGCGTTCTATGTGTTGAGTAATACAGAATCGTACGTGTTGGTTAATTACATTATTCTACATGTTGACAAATTACAGCAAGTAGAACCATCTGAAGGACTGAGAGACCACCTATGTATCAGAGGTTTAGTCGCCTTGGAATAGAAAGTGGAATGAGAAACCGCTTTGTATAATTTTCAAAATGAATTATTATGAGACATTCTATACATATTATAATCAATAGCCAAACCCATTAACAATGAACACACAATCCCAGGATGAAGACAACAGAGGATAATTGAGATGATAGAAGAGATTCCCGGTATTGAGACAACGATCGCTCAGACTGAGACAGGAAGAAGTACAGCCACAAACTACACAGAAGAATACCCTAGCAGCACAACACATGCAACCGTGTATATACAGCCGAATAAGCAAAAAACTAAACCGTTTTTTTTTTTTGGGGGGGGGGGGAGACAAGAAAATGGGGATGGGGAGGGGGGGGGGGGTGGTTATAAATTCTGTTGAATCTGAAAATGTGGATCACATAAAAGACAGTCATGGCAACTGGTGAATTCTAGGTTTAGAGAGAAGCCATGAAGAATGCAGATGAAATACCGTGGACAGTGACATATAAGGGAAACGCGTGGCTCTCTGTACCTATTCTGTCACATGTATGTGATACATATTTATAGCACACGGGATGTACAATGATTAGAGGGTGATTTTCGCAGCACATAGTAACCAGGGGAAACAAGTCTGGTAAATAGTTCTGTCAGTTGAAGTTTAAACAGTGAGCGTGGGAAGAAAATTATCTCCGCCTGATATAGACTTAACTAATGAGAGGCCAAGAGGTTTATAAGAAGCGATTGTAGAACCAAGTGGGAATCAGAGCATTGAGGCCATGAGACAGATAATGAATATTACCAACTCCATTGAAGAGAACACATAACATTTTCAAACAACACCAAGACACAACAGGCTAATATACAACTCCTTTAATAAACAAAAGAAGTTCTAAGTGTCCTCCATTTTTTTGTCACTATGTACTCACTGTTGTTGTATAAGCTTCTAAATAACTTTGTTAGATGAGTACTCACTTAATATCGTTTAAGGATTTCCCACAGACTGTTTCTATCTACTCTATCAAATTCTTTTTCTAGGTTGACAAAAGAAAAGTAGAGTGTTTCATTAAATTCAACTGATTTTTCTAAGAGCAAAGATGGCATATGTGGATGCTTTTTTCCCTAAATCCAAGCTGTGTTTCGCTTAGCTGGGGTTGTATTGTTGTTCGTAAATCTTTTCTCAAGAAGTTTGCAAACTATGTTTCCAGTATGACTCAATAGCGAAATGCCTCTGTATTGTGTGTAATCTCCCATACTGCCTTTGAGTTTTTTTTTCCAAATTTGAATAATTATTGCGTTTTCCCAGTCTCGTGATGTCTGTTGTTCTACAGATGTATCCATGCCATTCCTACTTCTCTTGCTGCTTTAATTAGTTCATTTGATATTTCGTCTTGTCCCGGTGATTTATTCAATGTGGCTAATCTGCCGATTTCTCCAATTTCTTCTTTCAGTATGTCTGATCTAATTCGTCGATGGAATCTGTGTCGGTTTCCAAAATTATTGTTGCATCTGATGGAATGTTGAGAAGTTGTTCGAAGTACTGCCTCTATCTTTTTTAGAATTTGTTTTTGTTCACTTATTGGTTCTCCTTTTTCGCTGTTAATTATTTCAGCTGGCTCGAGTGGTTCCACTCTAGTTCTCATTGCACTGATCGTTTTGTAGAAGTCTTCAGTTTCTTTCTTGTAGTTTTTAGTTTAGGGTTGGGTTTCTCCATATTTCTCCGTCTTTTTGTATTTCTCTTTCAAATATTCTATTAGCATGTCCTAATTTTACACCGACCAGCTAATATGCAGGGTAACTTTGACTGTACAACAATCGTATTAAATATAATTAGAGAAGGACCGAGTGCTAAGGCCGTCCGCTTAGACAGAAACGATGGTAGAGAAAACAGTGTTAACATGTGAGGAAATATCAAAATGTCGTTGATTACACGCAGGTATTGTTAGCGGGCTTCATATTATAACAGGAAATTAACAGGCCGATAAACTGGCTACTGCCGCTTTTTTGGGCGGCGAGCTTGATTAAGACTGAGGTGTTGAAGATAGTGCCTACAGATGAAGGGGACGGAGCACATATGCTGATGTCCCGAGTGAAAACGACCTGTATTCCTACTTTAAGATTTCATATGTTCACTATTATAACTGAAACCATTACATATATTTATCATCATTGTGTATAATAGATGTTATAAATAAGTAATGCTGTAATAACAGTAACTTTAATTTATTAAGTAGTCAAGAGGGTGCGTTGGTGTAACGGTTAGGCAGTTACGCTGACAATGGCATGAGCGTTTTCGTACGATGTTCTATGGCGGCTCTAGACGATCGCTACGGGAGGAAACGGCTAGCCACTCATTAATACGTGCATTCAGACTACAAACGTTTTTTGACCAAATTCTTCACATAATCACACCTGTTATTGATCTTGTGTGTTGTTTTCTGTTTTAAGAATTAATATTTCATATTTATATTGTCATCATTTAATATTACATTCCCATTTCCACCCTACTAACTCACATGTTTATTTCTTGTTGACACGTTATTTTCCGAAGGAGCTCAAAACTGACAGTTTGCCTTGTTTCTGTATTTATATATATTGTAGGATCAATGATACACCTGTAATCTCATTCTCTGTTTCCTATTATCACAGCTTTGCTGGAATGTGCAGCCAGCCATCAATGCAGCGAATATCCGCCATGCCGTCGATGACAGCGGCCAAGCAAGCATATATTATTAACAGCTTTCTTTTTCTATTTTGGGGTGCAATGATTACTGCGATGTCCTGGGTTATTTTTGCCTATTATGTCCACATTCGCTGCGATCCTTTTCAGGTGAGACTAAGAACTAATTTATGTATATATAAAGACTCTAGTATATATATAATTGTATTGATTGCATGACATTAATGTCATTTAACGTCAACATATATTTAACGTGGCATCGATGATCATCATCATCATGTGCCATGTCGATAAGAGTGGGCTGTCATGTTTAGCCATCTCACTAAATCACCAGAGTCGTGGATCAGCTCAGTGTTTTTGTCTCGACCATGCCACGTGGCCAAGCCTCCACGTAGTTACTTCTCTACCTTCCTTTGTTCTATTCCCCTCGATCTTTGCAGTTGTCACCAAGTTCTGAACTTTATTTCTTCTCATAACATGACCAAACAATGTTGACTGTCTTATCAGTTTACGGTTTTTAATTTTTTCTTGTAGGATTTGATCATAGGCTTGTCTATCTGTCCATTGTATTCTTTGCATTTTCCTCAGAAACCACATTTCCATTGCCATCAGATGTTTTTAAGCTTGATTGCTCATTGCCAACGCTTCACATCCATACAAAAGCATATGTTCTATGTAACACCTCAACACTCTCTTTCTCGTTGCAAATGACATCTTTTATTGGTCAGTATGTTTTCCATCTTGCAAAAGGCTACCTTCGCCATGGCAATTCTTGTTCTAATCTCTTCAAGGCATCTCCCATCAGATGTTATGACTGTTCCTAGATAATTGTACCGATTCATTCGTTTAAGAATAGTCCCATTTATCTGTATATTACATTGTGGTATATCCTCTTTCTTAGTGACGACCATAATATGTGTCTTTTTACAATTTAATTCTAATCCCAGTTGTTTACTGTGTGCAGCAATCGCATCTACTAAATATTGCAGATCTTTCTCATTGTCTGCAATCAATTCTGTATCATCCGCATATCTCATGTTATTGATGTTTTGTCCTCCAATGATGATTCCTTTCATTTCTTCTACATTTCTGAAAATGTTTTCATTGTACATGGAAAACGGATCTGGAGACATTACTCATTCCTGTCTCACACCTCTTACAATACGTTGATATTGATCTATTGCAATATCAATCCTTATGACAGTTTCTTGTTTAAGATATATGTTGTTTGCATCTCTAATGTTTTTCCCATCAATTTGTAGATCTGCAAGCATCTTTATCATGTTGACATGTCTTACTTTATTGAAAGCCTTAGTGTAGACAATAAAGCAGAGGTGTAGATTTGTGTTTACTTCTACAGAGCGTTTTATTAATGCTCTCATATATATCATATCCCATCCACTGTCCTCATTCGCTTCTACATTTTTTTTTTTTAAAACTAAAACCACAGGAGCATTTTAGCAGCTTTCCAAGATTACGGATTTAAGAATAGTAAAGAACATAAATTGGTAAGAAAAAGCTGCCATAAGAATAGACAACCAGTTGGGAACTTTTAAACACATTAAACAAGTTTATAGACACGGTGTGTTGTAATATAGGTGCATTTTCGGTATCATTCAGGAGCCACTCCTGCAGATTATCGATTGATATTTATTATATGAAACTGCAAAACTGACCGTGCTGATGTCACAAACTGGCACCGCACGGATCGAATTCGCCAAAATGGATAGGGTATTTCCTCATATGAGACTACTGAATCCTCCTCGATGACGTCACAAACTGGCTCACCCAAAAATTGATAATTTGACGTCACAAACTGGCTCAGCCAAAAATTGATAATTTAACATGGTTCTATTGGTATAACAGTTGACCGGTAATTATATGGTTGGTGTGAGGTATAACCAAATTGATTTTTCCGAAAATTTATAATTGCGACGGATGGAGAGAAACAGTGTAGGAATTATTAATGTTTTTTTTTTAAAGAGACCGGTATACATTATTTTAAGTGACCGCTCTTTTTGTAAAAGGTAGCGGATGGTATTCTGTTGTTGGCGTAGCCTAATTTATAAACATCATCATAGCTTTAGAGATTGTATACTTGTCTGTGGTGGCCGTGGTAATAAACAACAACATCATACTTTAGTTCTTTGGAGTTATATTGAATCAAGGCAGTTTTGGCGAAGTTAATCATGGACATCTAGCAGATTAAGATTATTTATGTTGCTTAGAGGAGTTAGCGTGTGCTGTGTTAGTGTGTGAGTGTGTGGGGAAATCGATTCTTTGGTTGGCGGCTTACAAAAGTGTGTGTATAGTGTGCAATTTCTTCTGTTTCTTAACTGGTGTATCTGTATAGTTGGCATGATACTATTTGCATAACAGATGTCCGGTAAGTAGTTGGTTGGGGTGGTGTACCAAATCATTTAAGAGTGGTCAAGGAATATGAACGGATATGTCGGATACATCTATTTTCTATTTTATCGTTTTACCGCTCTTGTCTAGTGTTTATTTGAAAAAGCTCGTCTTGTGGTTAGTGAGGGACAGAGTAGTAACAGTGGCGTGGTTTATATGAAACATGTATGTGCATTTTCGCACAGCATTTGTGGGAGAGCAATGTTTTAAATAAAGAAAAAATATACCGACATGTTTTATTTTGTCAGTTTCAGCGATTGTTTTGCTGTAATTACGTCTTGTTCAGATTAGATTGCAGTAATGTGCTAATGCTACAAGCAGTTTTGAGTCTTTCTCTTTTGTAAATATCTGTTTGTTTTCCTGTGGTTACATGTATTAATTGTTTGAGTGTTTTATGTATAGTAAAGGTGTTTGCACCTGCATAATTTACAATAGGCTATATGTCATAGTAATAGTTGTTGTAGAATTTATGGTATTAGTAGTAGTTTTAGTAGTAGTAGTAGTAGTAGTAGTAGTAGTAGTAGTAGTAGTAGTAGTAGTAGTAGTAGTAATAGTAGTAGTAGTAGTAGTAGCAATAGATGTAATAGTAGTAGTAGTAATAATAGTATAAATAGTAGTGGTTGTTGTGGTTAGGGTTGTAGTAGTAGTAGTTGTAGTAGTAATAGTAGTAGCAGTAATAGTAGTAGTAGTAGAAGTAGTAGTAGTAGTAGTAGTAGTAGTAGTATTAGTAGTAGTAGTAGTAGTAGTAGTAGTAGTAGTAGTAGAAGAAGGTAGTAGGAATGATATAAGTGGTGGTGGTAGTTATTGTAATATTGGTAGTAGAGGAAGAAGTGCTAGTCGTAGTGATGGTGTAGAGGTAATGGTGGTAGTAGTAGTAGTAGTAGTAGTAGTAGTAGTAGTAGTAGTAGTAGTAGTAGTAGTAGTAGTAGTAGTAGTAGTAGTAGTAGTAGTAGTAGTAGTAGTAGTAATACTTTAGGAGCAGCAGCAGTAATATTAATAGTAGTATTATTAGTAGTGGTAGTAGTAGTAATAATTGTAGTAGTACAAGTAGTAGTAATAGTAGTTGTAGTACTAGTAGTAGCAGCAGCAACAGTAGTAGTTATTAATAGTAGTTGTAGTTGCAATATTTGTAGTAGTTTCAGTAGTAGTAGTAGTAGTAGTAGTGACAGCATCAGCTGCAGCAGTAGTAGTAGTTGTATTAGTAGTTGTAATAGTAGTAGCAGTAGTAGTAGTAGTAGTAGTAGTAGTAGTAGTAGTAGTAGTAGTAGTAGTAGTAGTAGTAGTAGTAGTAGTAGTAGTAGTAGTAGGGGGTGTTTATGCTTTATGCTTGTACTTTTGTATGTGTCTTGTTGTGATATTCCACCGTGTTTCTTTTTTATGAGTGTTTTGTGTTCTTTGCTCGTGTGATTTGTTATGTAAGTTAGTTAAATTTCAGCAATAGCCTTTAATGTATGAATCGTATCATCTTTTTGCTTCTCATGTGTAATGTGGTGTTGGTGTTGTTCCACTAAATATGAGTATATGTGATTGGTTGTCTGTTGTGTTAAATAGTCATTGCCTGGTATTGATTGGATACATGTTTTGTGTATAAGTCGTGTAGTGATACTCCGCCGTGTTTCTTTTCATGTAGGCTGTGCAATGTGTTGGTGAAAATGAAATAGTGTAGTTGTAAGAGGCAATGACGTCATAAACGATCATCTTTGTAGGGAAGTCAAGAAGTATCACAACTTACAATATCTTTGATATTATATTTGTTTTGACTTTGCAATGTCTATATGATGTTGTTGTTCATAACCCGAACACCACAGACAAGAATACAACCTCCAAGAGTATGATAATTATGTTTATAAACTAAGCCACGCCCACAACAGACAAATTCCTACGCTGCTTTTAACAAATGAGCGGTTACTTTAAAAAAAAAAAAATAAACTAACCAATAGCTTCTATAATGGTTATCTCTACCAGTCGCAATTACACGAGTAGATTTTCGGAATCGTCAGTTTCGTTATTCCCCACACCAATCAACTAATTACCGGTCATCTACTATGCAAATAGCACCATGTTATGTGATTGACTTTTGTCGGAGCCAGTTTGTGACGTCATCGAGGAAGCTCATATTGATTTTGACAGACTGGATCCTTGCAGAGCAGCTTGTGGCATCAGTATAAGGAAAATCAATCAATAATCCGCAGGAGCGGTTCCTGGAATGATACAACAAATGCGACTATATCACTAATACTGTATAATATCCGAGGTGCTAGATACGAATGTGTATTATCACCCGTTCTGTTCAGTCTGTGCAGTGAAATAATAGTGAGATCCATACAAGACATGCCCATAGTTTCAGTAATTAGACATAATGTAAACAACCTTCGATATGCTAATAGCATGGATGTTTTTATGAAACACAATTACATAAATGATATTTACACCTGCTTCAGAAAGAGAATACAAAAGACGTAGTCTTAATAGCAGAACTAAAGTTTATTACAAAGGACAATTGAACACCCAAAGACAACATCAAATTGAATGGAACCAATCTGCAACAAGTCAATGTATTTAGGCATCCAATTCTTTAATAACCGTAGATGGAAGATGTATTAGGAAGTTAAAAGTGGAACAGCCCATGAAAAGGCAGCATTTAATAAAATGATGAATATTCTGCTGGTCTCTGTATTGGATGTTTTACCTCGACATATTTGTCTTAGTTTAAAATAGTGAAGGTATATGAGAACAGTTCAATGTAGAACGACCCAAGCAAGCACAGTATTTTACCAGATAAAGAATATTCTCTGCAATTTATATTCGTCAATCGAGGTGAGGAAAAGAGTTCTAAAGAGCTACATTGAACCTATCAAGATGTACGGAAGCGAATCATGGACCATTAGCAGACAAAATATGAGTTACATGGAACCCGCTGAGTTTTATAGACGAATCACGAGAGTATACTGGACGGATACAAAGATAAATGATGATACCTTGGAAAAATTTAACTCATAAGGCCATGTCATGAGAATGAGAACGCTGGATTATGTCGTTACAACGGGATAGTTGGAGAGTAAAAGAGGCAAGATAATACCAACAGAGAAGATGCCATGGCATGGACAGCATGGCATGGAGGGACATTAGTATCATAAATAATTGACAGCACACGAGACAGATGGTAATGGACAGACCGACAAATCACCTACTTCTCCCCACCCTCTCCGCCGGCATGAGCAATAAGAAGATAAGAGATAGACAAGTGTGTTTGATCACACTATAAGAGGAGAGGCATTGAAGAACATCGGTACGTCCGGAGAGATAACCGGTAGAAGAGCTAGAGTCAGATCAAGAGAAATGATGCTAGAGAGCATAAGACAGGAGCACGAAGGAATACTACGAATATAATTGATGCAGAATACAATGGACCGAAAAAAATAAAATGGACAAGGAATATGAGCGGATATGTCGGATATATCTATTTTCTTTATTATCGTCACATGGCTCTTGTCTAGTGTTTGTTTGAAAACAAAAGCTCGCCTTGTAGTGAGGGAAAGCGTAGTAACGGTGGCGTGGTTTACATGAAACATATAGGTGCATTTTCGCACAGCATTTGTGGGAGAGACATTACAATGGACTGCAAAAATGAAATCCCGACCTGCATTGTTCGCGGCGACTGCACTAGCCAGGCGGCCTGAATACCTCAGGCTCACAAACCCTCTGCCATACACCGCAAGGTACTATATTGGCAGTAAATGATAGTGATGACAATGGACCGAGGTAAGTGATGGGATATGAACGTCTGTGTCTTTTGCGGATGATGAATCATTTCACATTGTACTACAAGTAATGCTATTCAATAATCATTAGATTAGTTAGATTGTAAATGTTTTTTATATCCTTTACAGGACATGGCTGTCAACATCAGCATCTTTCAGCTGATTGTTGATGTCTTGGCAAGATTACGCTCAGTAGTTTGCCATTGCTTTCTGAGCGACCGGCTCCATACTCTCATAAGTCACTGGCGCGACTTGAACACCGCTTCCAATTCTCGTGCGCTCACGTCAACCACGAGTGTTTTCGGGGTTACGGAGAAAGCTGCTAACACCTCGGCCAGGGAGACCGGCAGATTAGTTAAATTAGCCAGATATTATACATACATTAATGATGTGGGCATTTGATGGATGATGTGGTAAATATACCGCCGGCCGCCTTTAATTCCCATAACATTTTCGTAGTACCCAGTTTAGGATGGTCCACCTTGTGGACCATGGATCTTTACAAATCCGCCTCAATGGAAATTCGAACGCATAGCCACCGGGTTAGCAGGAAGGCCGCACCTTTCATGCCAAGATACAATGTTTTTAAAATTAACTAAAGTCATTAATTTAAAACATATTTTGCTAACATCAACAGGCTGGAATTATAAAAAATAGAAATCAGCTGCCTCCGTATTTTGTGATGCACGCGTTGAAAGACGTGCCTGCAATTGGTGGAATATATATGGCGATGATATTCAGCGGTACACTCAGTACACTGTCATCTGGTAAGTTCTGACAAGTTAATGTATTCGAAACCTTAAATAACCACTTTATACTGCAGTGCGTGATAAAGAATTGGTGTGGGCTGTGCACGTGCTTTTTTATTTGGGGGGGGGGGGGGGGGCGGGATATTTCAATTGATAATTGTTAATTCTGAGATAAAGGAAAGTATCACAGTGTGTGAGTTAATGGCAGTTCACGTTTCTAATTTCTATGAGAGTTAAATCGCGTTTGTAAAGTTTGCCAGAACGACCGTCAGAAGGCACTTCTGTAACAGATATTTTTGTAGCCACATATGTACTTTTCACCGGATTTGTTAACCGATTCAATGCAATCAGAAAAGTAGGTTTGGATCAAACATTGTACACAATCAAATGAACAAACATTATAAATAAATTTATGTTGACGGTGAATTGAAATTGAGGAAGATACAACGAAATAAAACAAATAACACGTTGACCCGCGATGTACATTCCTTCTGTCAAAATGGGAGGTCAAATGTGACAATATATTATGCTTCGGCACTGAATCAGTTAAACATCCATATTTCGCTCCCATGTTTTGCCAATGAAAATCTAGCTTTTAATATTCTAACATTATTGCTATATATGTGTAAATAAATAAAGATTTCAACAGCTTTAGATTTTTTTTTTTTTTTAGAGCAATGTTTGTTCTTCTTTCGGTTTCTACCTTCTGGTTTCCATTGTTCATTAGCACAGAATCCAGATGTTCAGATCTATTCACATCTGTAATTTCCTCCAGCTGATAAATATTTATGATATCAAATTAATGCTATAGGTTGTCAATTGTTTTCTGTTTACTGCGTTTAGATTTAAATTTTGCTTTTCACTTTGTTCTTTATTTGTTTGTCTATTTCTATTTCTATATGTGTAGCTGATAACAGAACCGTGTCGTCAGCATATAAGACATCTAGTATTTTTATTAAAATGATTTCATAGATCAATATTTTCACTAACGTTCCACAAGATATCTACAATATGCATGACAAACAGCCACTTATCATTATTATCTTCCACTTTTGCACTCAAGCGTCTTGGGGAGGAATAGAATTTGAGGTCGTCACAACGTTTCTTCTTAGGCGTCCTCTTGCTCTAATAGAAAATCTTCCTTGATTTAAGGCCAGTGCTGGTGCCTGATGGTGTTGCATTAAAAAACAGTTAAGGGCGCAAAATACACTGTCTAACTTAATGCTCCATATATAGTTGCATCACTCAGCAATCTTAAAATTAATTCTTCCTCCTTGAAAGTTGGAAGCAAAGAAAACTAAAATATCCTTAGAAAATTACAAATGCAAAAACAAAAACAGTAAACTCTGCGGCGACAAATGTTCATCAGCGAACAACAAAAATAGTCAAACTACAACATTAAAAATCCAGAATTGACAATTAAGAGACAATATCAATGCATATTATGGAGCTATGTGAAATAAAACTATGAAGTGGCATGAAATGAAATGTTTAGTACGTTATAAAGAGGCTCCAGGAATATCTTTTGACACGGAAGATAACATAACAAACAACAAGGGGACTTCATAACACTTATTTCTATGTTGTTTATTCTGATGTTTGCTTTATTGATGTATGCCATTGACTATAAGTTTATTGTATATTGACTAACCCTAAGTGGGGAGGGGAAGGGGTGATGTATGTTTTCCTAATCCATAAGATTTAGTTAGGCATTGAGATGTCTTCTTCTCCTTTTCTACAGCCCTTTATCTCCTGTTGGGGCGTAGTCCCTCAACGAACCTATGCCAAGCCGTCACTGTCTCATGCAGCGTCTCCATGCCCTCCCAATATTATTAATTTCTCTCATTAATTTTCTTCTGCCGGTCTCTTTGGTCTAGGAGTTACACGATTTTTTCCGTAATCCCGTATACTCTCGTGAGTAACGTAGTAACGTGACATGAGCGAGAATCGGTAGCGGTTCTCTCCGCGTTGGTAACTTACGGGGTCAATGGCAAACTACTGTGCGTAATCTTGCCAAGAAATCAACAATCAGCTGAAAGATGCTGATGTTGACAGCGATGTCCTGTAAAGGATATTCAAACCAAAAAAAAAAAAAAAATTGTTTCTTCTTCTCCGTGTGTATTTAGGTCTCCCGCTATTTCGTTCAGCTTGTTGGTTCCATACAAAAGAGTGTCTAGTTATAGTAACCTAATGTTTTCTCTCTGTCTCTCCTACCCATCGCCAACGTCTTATCTCGGCCCTTTGATTCACTGAATCGTTTTAGTTCTCTTCATGAGCTAGCTCCACGTTGGGTATTCTGTCCTACCATTTTAGTCAATCTAATATGCGCATGTATCAATTAGTGAACGTTTGTAGTTGAATAGTATTTCATTTAGTCATTATCCATGTTTCTGAGCGACACAGTAGTGCTGAATTAACATTGGAGTTAAATATTATAAGTTTGGTGCTAAGTTTAACTTCCACTGACTTCCACAAATTTCCATTGCCGTGAATTCTCATCTTGCCTTTTCTGTTCTGATTTTAATGTCTCTATCTGTATGAAATTTTGTCTACATTGCTTCCTAAATATGCATGGTTCTGCCTCTTGAAGTGAAGTTTCTGGATATCGGGTTGTTATTTAGGTCGTTTAATCTCATTTCCGGTAAAATGGCGACGGAATAATTCTGTTTTTCGCAGAAAGACTCTGTTTTGTGTTTTCTTGTTGAGAATGTGATGTTTTTTTGTAACCATCTTAGCCCCTCTACCGTGTGTCCACCTTGTCGAGGTAGAGGGGCTTGTGTGTTCCAATGACCCCAAGAGCTATGCCGACGGTAGCACAGCTACTGGTAGGGTCACCCATGTCGGATAGGTCAAGGGAGAGGGACCAGACCAGGTGACACACAAACCTGCTGCCTTGTAGGTAGACTGGGGACAGTCAAAGGCTAGGGAAAGCACCCCAAACAAATGCTTGTCGAAATCGGATGTACTGAGCCACAGGCTTGACAAAGCAGTGCAACGTAACTTAATTCATGATGTCACAAATTAAATTTAATCGTTATGGTGCTAATCCCGTGAAGTCCCATCAGGCGGTGATAGTGCCGGGCCCCCTGCCTCGAGGGGGTCCACCCATGACTACTGGTGGTCACCTTCCCCTGTGCTGTGGAGTCAAGGCACAGAGGAGTAGGTTAAGAGCTATTGACCAAACACCCCGGACACTCAACATACTACAGTGGAATGCCGAAGGAGTTTATAACAAGAAAGCATCCCTAACACAGCGTCTTCATAAAGATAGAATAGATGTGGCATGCATTCAAGAGACACACCTCAACGCCAATCGCACATTTTCAGTCGAGGGATATCAGGCCACACGTTTCGACCGTGAAGGACACAAAGGAGGAGTTGTAATACTTGTACGAAATACAATACCTTGCAGCGAAGTATCTGTGATCTCTGACAACCAAACGGAAATAATTATAGGTGTTGATATAATGATAAAGGACATGAAAATAAGAATTTACAATTTGTATAGCCCAGCAGATAAGGATCTTACACTCTCATACATGAAAATAACTGACACAAATTGCATTGTTGTCGGAGACTTTAATAGCCGTTTAGAAAGATGGGGATACCCAGATACTGACAAAAGAGGAGATGAAGTGGAGGACTGGGAAATAGACTCAAATCTCCATCTACTCAACAAAGTGGATGACACACCGAGCGTCTACTCCAGAAGATGGATTACCACTTCTACTCCAGACTTAGCTTTCTGCACAGGAGACATCCTCCACAAAATCGATCGCCACGTGCTTGACCAATTAGCAGGTAGTGACCACAGACCGATCAAGCTTGTAATGAATATGGAGTATGTTCCACAGGAGCAAAAGCCTTTGCCCCGCGGGAATTACAAACGAGCAGATTGGGACAGATTTGCCATACTAACAGACAAATATTGTGAAAACATAAATACACGATATGACAACATGAAGCAAATGGTGGAAAATCTAAACAGAGCAATAATACAGGCGGCCACTGAGTCTATTCCAAGAGGAGCGAGGAAAAATTACAAACCATACTGGACTGAAGAACTACAAATTTTGGAGGACAAAGTTGAAGATGCTAGGAAGACCGCAGAGAGAGAACAAACAACTGAAGCGAACATCTCTCTCAAAGCCATCTCAGCAAAATATAAAAGAACAGTAAATCAAACAACAAGAGATTGTTGGAGGGAAAAAACAGAAAACCTGAATTTTGACAGGGATGGAAACAAACTATGGAAACTAGTGAAAGCCATGAACAATGAAGGACCTAGAAACAAACAAATAACAATTAAACAAGGAAATGCCTTGTTTACAGGAAAAAAGGCTGCAAATGCACTAATGGAACACTATGCCAGTGCAAACCACATTGATATTACAACCGAACGAAGAAAGCAATCAAAGATAAACAGATGCATCATAGAAATACAGAGACAGCAGCAGAATATATGATGGCAAATCTAACAATGGAAGAAATGGAACAGGCAATGAATACCCTAAAAACGAAGAAATCACCAGGAAAGGATGGAATCACACATGAAATGCTAATAGGACTAGGCACTAAGGCAAAAAAGAAACTACTAGCAGTCCTAAATTACAGCTGGAAGAGAGGAATAGTCCCACAGGCATGGAAGGAAGCTATACTAATACCAGTCCCAAAGAAAGGAAAAGACCTGGAAAAACCAAATGGCTATCGACCTATCAGTCTACTTAGCTGTGTAGGAAAATTAATGGAACGCATTATCAATGGCAGGCTAACATGGCATCTGGAAGAAAACCAACTCTTAACACCACACCAGGCAGGATTCAGAAAGTACAGATCCACTGAAGATCAAATAACCTATATAGCTCAGGAAATAGAGGATGCCTTCCAAGAGAAAAAACACACACTAGCGATCTGGGTAGATTTAGAAAAAGCTTTTGATAAAGTATGGAAGGAAGGACTGAAAGTAAAACTGCAAAAAATGCATGTTTGTGGGAAAATGTTCAATTGGATCAGCCACTACCTTGAGAACAGAACTGCCAGGACAAAAGTACAAGGACAAACCAGCAAAATGATGCTGTTGGAGCAAGGTGTCCCCCAAGGAGGAGTTCTTTCACCAACATTATTCCTAGCATATATAAACGACATCACGGAAAATTTTCCAGCCAGAGTACACACATCATCCTTTGCAGATGACCTAGCCATATGGACATCTGAAGAATATATTAGTACAGCTAACAGCAGAATACAGCAAGCCCTATTAGCGCTAGAGGACTGGTCAAAATCATGGCTAGTGAAGATAAGTGAGGAGAAAACAACATGCACAGTGTTCTCAATCTCAACTAAAACTCAGCAACCTAAGCTGGTATTGAATGGAAAAATATTGCGCCATGAAGAAAATCCAAACTATCTAGGAGTCACATTTGATCGTCGCCTGACATGGAAAACACAGGTTGAGAAAAATCGAACAAGAGCAAGGCAAAGAATGGCAATCATGAAAAAGCTTGCTGGTACAACGTGGGGAGCAGATGAGAAAGTTCTTAAGAAGTTATATACTGGACGGGTGAGGCTAGTACTGGAATATGGCATTGCAGCTTGGGCAACAGCAGCTAAGTCAAACTTTAACAAAATAAGTAGAGTCCAAAATCAAGGAATGCGAATCATAACTGGAAGCCTGAAGACAACGCCTATTAATGAATTAGAAAAGATCACTTGTTTACAACCAATGCAGGATAGAAGAGATAGCAGAGCCCAGCAACAAGCTGAAAAATTTAGAAGATTGACAGACCACCCTATGTATAAAAGGTTTAGTGGTTTTGGAAAGGGAAGACTGAAGCGTAGCAACTTTGTAGAAACTGCAAAACGAAAGATTAGGGCAGATCCCATACTTAACATATCAACAGTCAGACCCATTTACAATGCAGACAAGTTCCCAGCTTGGAGACAGCAGCAACTGCCTGAGATGATAGAAAACATTCCTTGTATTGAGAAAAAGAACACTCAGCATGAAACCGAAAGAAGAGAAATAACCCTAAACTAGCATAAAAGAACATTACCCAAGCAGCAATTGGACCCATGCATATACAGATGGATCAGCCAAAAATTCAGTAGAGAATGGAGGAGGAGGAATTCTCCTAAATTTAAAAAAATGGAGTGAAAAAAACAAGTTCAGTGGCAACTGGAAAGTTTTCAAGTAACTTCAAAGCGGAGGTAGAGGCTCTGAAAACTGCAGCAGAAATGCTCTTGATGGAGGAAAATAAAGAGAAGCAAATAGCTATCTTCACAGATGCAAAGTCAGCTGTCTCAATACTGAAGAGCAAAAACAGCACAGAACTAGCTGACCTAAGAGCAGCACTCCATGGTCTATGCCAGAAATCCCAAAAAGTTGTAATACAGTGGATCCCATCACATTGCAGTATACCTGGAAATGAAGAGGCTGACAGACTGGCAAAAGAGGGCGGACGACTACCACAGCCTGACATAGACATAACCTATAATGAGGCAAAGAGGTTGATAAAAAGCACTTATAGAACCAAATGGGAATCAGAGCATCCAGGCCACCAGAAGGATGATGCATATTACAAACTCGACCGAAGAGAACAAGTAACAATCTTCAGACTCCGCACAGGACATAACAGGCTGAAATACCACTTGTTCAACAAACTAAAGATAGGAGATACAGATGAATGTAATTGTGGAACTGGTAAAATGACAGCTAAACATTTGCTGCAAGGGTGCCCAATATATGCAGAACAGAAAAAGATATTTTGGCCCACACCTGCTTCATTCGAGGACAAGCTCTATGGAGATATCAACAAGCTCAAGTCGACTGCAGCTTACTTTAACTGTATTCAGGTTGACATTTAAATGTACATGAAGAAGTATTTAGACTGCCACACTTCATACCACAGGCATGTCGGTTACACAAGCCTCCCAGAGGCATGAAATGGAATATTGCTTGGATAGCAAATCCATTACGTGGAAAGTCCGAATCGAAAGCTCACTGTGTGGGCTTCATAAAAGGTGGAAAAAGTGTCCTAGTGGCACAAAATGGAATATTGCTCGGATAGCAAATCCATTACATGGAAAGTCCAAATCGAAAGCTCACTGTGTGGGCTTCATAATAGGTGGAAAAAGTGTCCTAGTGGCACAAAATGGAATATTGCTCGGATAGCAAATCCATTACGTGGAAAGTCCGAATCGAAAGCTCACTGTGTGGATGTCATCTGGAAACTGCATTCTTCTGGCTTCTAGAAGAACAGCCTATGGTAAACGGAAGGCCCAATATACGGAAGTGAGGCTAAGCAGCCATGTGCAGGACGTGACGATTCCTTTGGTGAGCCCAGTACCAGAGCGCTGTGTGATGGCTCTGCAATTATGGAAGCCTCCTTGGATGGCGGGGAATGCCCATGGTCTGCCCCTGCCTTCCCTTGAGGGCTGACCAGGATGCCTTTGGCTGTTCTATATGGGCCAAGATGGGATGGGAGATAACACCACAACAGTGAGAGTCTAACGTCCTAAGAAACCCCCGGGAAGGTTAACCCGGTCAACAAATGCCCGCAGAAGTCGGATGTGTCGGCCTAACGGCGCAAGAACGCAGCTCTGCTGTAAACAGGCACAACGCAATCACGTCCGGAAAAAAACTCCGGATGAACGAAGAAGAAGTAACCATCTTAGGAATATTTTTCACACGAAACCATGGAAGACACTTGGTGATGGACATTTGAGGGCAGCGGAGAGATAGTTGTTGCTTATGGTCTCAAGTTTCGCAACAGTAGGCAGAGGTTCTCTTCAACGAGACAATGGCTACAGTCACAGCCCAGTATGGTCACTGCCAGGAAGGAAAGAAACGGCAAACTACCTTCTTTAAAGTCTATGAATGAATCACCAAAAGAACGAGAAGTAGATTAAGAGCTTTACTGAAACACGATTACAAGAAACAAATTGGACGTCGCGACATAGAACAAACAAACACAAACCGATACAAAACTACATGAAACACACTTCATGACAATATTAAGAGTGCTTATCTGAATCTGTATCCTTGGTTGGAGTGACTGATTTGTCAAATCATAGAATGTCACAAGATGAGGACGGCAACACTGAAATTGGCAACAGGGAATGTTCGTACTTTAAGTTCAAATGGGAAATTGGATAACATCAAACAAGAAGTGGGAAAAGGGACTATTAATATATTAGGAATGTCTGTCACCAAGATGGAAAGGGTCAGGGATTAAGACAGGGCAGGATTTGAAAATTATATATTCTGGGCCACTGGAAAGACAAAGAGGTCTATCAGTTATCTTGAATTTGAAAACATCAAAATATATCAAACGATATTGGGTAGTGTCAGACAGGGTTCTATTGGTGAAGTTAATTGGTAGAAATTTTGATATAAACGTCATTTAAATATATATGCACCAACAGGAGAAAGAAGTGAAGATAGTGTAGATGAATTGTATAATGAACACAGAGAATGCTTTGAAGAAGTGTAAAAATTCAGACATAAACACGAGAAAGATCTGCACAATTTAGTAGATGCGATTGTTGCACACAGTGAACAACTTGGGTTAGAATTACATTGTAAGAAGACACAGATTGCGGTCGGCACTAAGAAGAAGGAAATGCCACAATGTAATATACAAGTAAATGGGAATATTTTTGAACAAGTAAATCGGTACAATTATCTCGGAACAGTCATAACATCTGATGGGAGATGACTTGAAGAGATTAGAACACGAATCGCCATGGCGAAGGTAACTTTTGCAAGATGAAAAACACACTAACCAATAAAATGATGTCATTTGCAACGACACAAAGAGTGTTGAGGTGCTACATTGAACTTGTGCTTTTGTACGGATGTGAAGCATGGACAATGAGCAGACAAGTTGAAAAACATATGATGGCTGTGGAAATGTGGTTTTTGAGGAAAATGCAAAGAATGCCATGGACAGACAGAAACAACAATGACCAACTCCTTCAAGAAACAAATGAAAACCGTAAACTGATTAGGGAAATTAGACGTAGACAGTCACAATATTTTGGTCACGTTATGAGAAGAAATAAATTATAGAACTTGGTGACTATGGCAAGATCGAGGCGAAGAGAACAATGGGAGGACAGAGACGTAAATATCTGGATGGCTTGGCCACGTTGTATGCTCGAGACAAGAACAATAAGCTGATCCACGACTTTGGTAATCGGGTGAGACGGCAAAACATGACAGCCCACGCTTACCGGCATGGCACATGATGATAACGAACTTAAATAACTTAATTTTTTAAAGCATAGTGTGGGGGTCTGATTATTGTAGAATGATATTCATTCCATTATGATTTGATATTATTCACATAACTACTATGTTAAGGTTTAGAACAAATGTTAAACCCATATTGTTATGCAAGCAAAGAAACCGAAGGCCACTGACAGCATGTGAAATATGGACAATAATCCTCTTCACTAATCAACAACAAATAACATATCGCTGCTGCTGTTGGTAGATGTCGCTTGTGGGACTCAATCTGTTTGCTCTTTATGTGACGTCATGAGATTCATCGGCATTGTAATACCGCCTGCAGGACCCACTCGGCGTCTTTAACAACAATACTGCAAACTTATATGCCACTAGCAAGGGGTATATCATTTACATATAAATATATAAGTGTTGTAGTTGTATTTCCCCGGTTCTTTGACATATAGACTTAATGTTTACCCTAACCATCTGTACAACAAGTGATGGGCCTAACACTTCACATATCCACAGTAGCTAAGTTTCTGCTAAGAGATTTTTTTTAAACATTCGCCTGTACATATGATATATGGCAAGTTTTCTAACCCATAATTATAACTCATCATCAATATAATTACAAATATAAAGTGTTCTTATGTTTCCTCTGCAGGAATAAATTCTTTAGCAGCCATCACTGTAGAAGATATCCTGAATAGACCATTGCACAACCTGCAGGAGAATACAGTCACTCTCATCACCAAATGTCTTGTTTTCCTTTATGGTATCCTTAGTATTGTAGCTGCTTTTGGCGCAAATTTTCTTCAAGGTTCATTAATGCAGATTGGGATATCCAGTACAGGAGGCTTTGGGGGTGCAGTGTTAGGAATGTTTCTGTTGGGTGCATTAATTCCTTGGGCAAACAAATATGGTGCCCTCTCTGGCGGAATCATTGCTATAATTTTTAGCATATGGGTGACTGTAGGAAACCAAATTTATGGACGGAAGTCGACAACTTTAGCACCTCCACCAACAGATATGTGCTTTCATAATATTTCATCACAATCATATTTAAACAATATAACAATGTTCAACTCACAGACCAATTGGTCGACTATTGTCCACAGCCATACACAGAGACAGCCATATAATGATGGATTTTTCCTGTATAACATCTCACATCTTTGGTTCTCTGCCATTAGCCTCACAATTACACTCATGGTAGGCATTGTCATAAGTCACTGCACTCGGAAACACTGTATGTCCGTTACTGACCAAAAATACCTTTTTACCTTCATTCGGAAATTGGGGTTGTCAGAAACTAGCGACATAATGCACGAAATGACCAGAGAAGAGACAAAAGCAATGATCTAAATTTATTTGATTACAGTTGACAATCAATCATTGTTCTTTTTTGTTCTGTTTACTCGTTTCAGTTTCTGACCATGCTAAACCTCATAATTTACATCCCAGATAACTAGTGTCTTTTTTAACTACGTTTAGTTTTAGTTGTCTTTCCACACAGGACACAAACAAGACCATTTGAGGCCCTGAACATGTAAAAAAAGATTGTGTTACCTCTCTCTATCTCTCCCTCCCCCCCCCCCCCTCCTCAACGCTTTGAGAGCGTTGTAATAGGAGGAAAAGATCACAAATTGTACATGGCACCTAGAAGTAAGCGCTCAGAGAAGTAGGATAGCCTAGATGAATCACTACTCATCTTATCTCATCTCATCACGTTCCTCTTGTACCTTGCGGTGTCGAGGTGAAGTATAAACAGCGGGAGAGTGCCCGTTTATGGGCTTCATGTATCAATATTCCCATGGACTGTGTTATTCCCTGCGTCCATAGTTTACGTGGCCGGCCTCTTCCTCTGTTTCCCTCTGGTCTGTACATCATTGCTTGTTGTAGTATACTGCTAGTTGGTAACCTACTTGCATGGCCAAACCATTTGACTTGCTGCTTTCTAATAAAATCTAGTGCAGCTATAAGCCCCACTTTAGTCCTGATTTCTTCTTTTCTGATCTTATCTCTTCTTGATACATTGAGTATTATTCTCGGGAATCTCATTTATGTTTTGATTTTTCTTTTCTCTTTTTCTGTCATTGTCCAGGTTTGGCATTGGTAACATAGAGTTGGTTGGAAGATTGTGTTGTAAAGTGCTTTCTTAGTAGTTATTGATACATGTTTGTTGTTTTGTATTGGTGCCATTTGTCCAATGAGTTGGTTTGCCTTATTGCATCTATTTTCGATCAAGTCTTCTGATTTGCCATTTGAGGATATTATACTTCCTAGGTACTTGAAACTCTTTAATTGTTTCAAGGGATGTTCGTTATGGTAAATCGTTATTGCTTTTTCTTCTTTAGTTATAGTCAGTACCTCTGTTTTACTTGTGATAAGTTTCATGTTATGTTCCCTACACATTTTGTTTAGACTATTGATGTGGTCTTGTAATTCAGCTTCTGAGTTTGCTATTAGTGCTTCCTCGTCCGCAAACAGGAGTTCTCTAATGGTTAGATTTGCAGATGGTTCTTCTTGTGTGTTCTCGTCATGCGGTGTTCTTGCGGTCTCTGTTTGGCTGGTTTCTGTACATATGTTGTCTATATCTCTCTATATATAAAAGACACTGTTTGTTTGTTTGTTTGTCCTTTATTTGTTCCGGAACGGTCCATCCGATTCAGATGAAATGTTGTACAGATGTTGTTATCACTCCAGCGGATCCAACTGACATAGTTTGTTAGTTTAAAATCAACAACGTTTCCTCTAGCATTACGAAAAGGCATTATGCGCTTTAGAAACAGACGAAGCAACAGGAACGGGAACGGGAGCATCAGAAACAGACGAGCAACGGGAACGGGAAGAACAGAAACAGACGAGCAATAGGAACGAGAACGGGAGCATCAGAATCAGGCGAGCAACGGGAACAGGAGCTGGGGCCGAACGCGTACTATGTGCATTTAGAGAAATGTATTTGAATGTATAATTACTACTTATATCAATTCAATGAGACGCTCCCCGCCAGGGTCTGGGCGAAGCCGGGCCGGGTCGTCTAGTATGTTATAAACAAGAAAGGGGGCAGGAAACAACCTTGTCATACTCGGGATCTTATGGTTAAGGGTTCTGAGTGTCCTCCAGTTGTTCTCACTATGCATTCACTGTTGTTGTATAAGCATCTACATAGGTTCATTAGATGTGTTCTCACTCCATATTGTTTAAGGATTTCCCACAGCTTGTTACTATCTACTCTATCAAATGCCTTTTCTTGGTCGACAAAGCCTAAGTAGAGTAGTTCATTGAATTTGATGTTTTTTTTAATAAGTTGTCTAAGAGCAACAATGGCATCTGTGCAGCCTTTGCTTTTTCTAAATCCAAGTTGTGTTTTCTCTTAGCTGGGGTTCTATAATAGTTCAAGAATTTTGCAAAATATTTTCCTAGTATGACTAGGAATGCCTCTGCATTGTGTGCTTTTTGCTGCATTTGTTTTTTTAAATTGGGATAATTATGGCGTGTCCCCAGTCTCATGGTGTCTGTTGTTCTACCCAAACGTGGTTGAATTGTCTATATAGCCATGCTGTTCCTACTTCTCTTGCTGCTTTAATTAGTTCATTTGATATTTCATCTTGTCCTGGTGATTTGTCTAATGGGGCAAATCTGATTGCTTCTACAGTGCTCTAAAATAATAACATCATGCAGAATATTATGGCAGATTTACAAGATTGTCACACATTAAAGGGATTTGCTATTTAACAATAGTTGAAGTCTAGCATAACATCTAAGACAATAATACAGTGGTGTATGTGCTAAATTGTTAGTGGAAGCATTGTGACTGAGGTTCTATCTGATGTACAATATGGCGCTTGCGATATTTTGTAAAATGTGTTTATAAAGCCATGTATCACTATTGTGAAGATGTTTATACGCATTAGTTATGCAAGGTGAGGCTTAATAAAGGGAGAGAAGATAACAGGATATCTGCTGTCCAGCCACAAAGGATAGTGCACTAATGTAGGTTGGCCTCAGGCAACGTTGGTTGACATTAGTTTGGAATTACAAAAAATATCAGATGTGGCAGGATATATTGTGTTATACTGGAGGTGTTGATTTCCAGCAGCCTTTTTCTGCCAGAGACGTTTCAGGAGTAGATAGTTGATCCCAGGCCAAATGGAAATTCGCATAAGTTGAGTTCTTTAGAAGTAGAAGAGGGTGATGTAAATTCACTCTACTGATCTTCAAGACTATAAATACAGGTGAATGCGGGTGTGTTGCATCAAATAGATAAATATGGTTATAGCCGAGCAAATCAGATACAATCTTTCATCACTGGAGTGTGTAGGATCTGTATATGATAGTTCCACTGAATATGAGATATTGCGTAAGTCAGGGGTGGGCAAACTACGGCCCGCGGGCCGCATGCGGCCCGCCAAGTAATTTTATGCGGCCCGCGAGGGCATTTAGAAATAAAAATGTTAAATTCGTTTTTAAGTTATTTTGTTGAATTTTACAGAATTTCATGTACCGTTATGATGAGTGTCAATAACAAACGTAAGATTGAAGATGAATGCCGTGTTTTTAATGGTGAACGGACAACTAAGTGCTGTTTTATAAAAGTTGGTAGCAAATCAGTTTGCTTATTGTGTCGTGAGTAAGTGGCTGTCTTCAAGGAGTACAATTTAAAAAGACATTATCAAACAAAACATTCCGATTTCGGATACAATTTAACGACCGCAGAGAAGGAAAGGAAATGCCTTGAGTTGGTGAACAATTTGGAGAAACAGTAAACTGTTTTCACTAAACAGTCTTCAATTCAAGATGCTGCAACTGAAGCTAGTCTTGTGCTTTCACATAGAATTGTAATACAGAACAAGCCATTTTCTGATGGCGTGTTCATTTAGGAATATTTGCTAGATGCAGCAAACATAATGTGTCCAGACCAAACAAAAACCACAAACAGATTTGACAACATTACTTTATCAAGGAGAACTGTGGTCAGACGTGTTGACAAGATCAGTGACAATTTGATGCATAAACTTCAAGATACAAGTAAATAATTCTCTTGCATTGGATGAGAGTACCGATGTACATGATACTGCCCAATTATTGATATTTATACGTGGAATAAACACTTCTTTCAAACTCACTGAAGAGTTACTGAGTGTCGAGTCACTCAAAAACACAACCACAGGCCATGATATATTCAATGCTGTTACTAACTGTACTGAAAGAACTGGGTTGGTTTGGAACAAGATGGCAAGTGTTACAACTGACGGAGCTCGTGCTTTGACTGGAAAACATGTAGGTCTGGTAATTTTGATAATTGATAAGATTAAAGCAGAATATCCAGACCACACATTATTACCACGTCACTGTGTGATTCATCAAGAAAGTGTGTGTAAAACTGTTTTGAATATCAAGCATGTTATTTACCCAGTTGTCAGTGTCATCAACCTCATCAGATCAAGTGGACTTAATCACAGACAGTTCAAGCCATTACTTGACGATTTGGAAACTAAACATTCCGATGTCCTGAACCACACCAATGTTCGATAGCTGAGTCTCGGCAAGGTGTTGAGGCGAGTGTGGGAACTCAGAGAAGAAATAGTGATGTTCCTAGAGATGAAGGGCATTGCATGTGACTTTAATACTAACATTGTCAATAAAGAGTGGTAGTTAGACTTTATGTTTGCCATTGAAATTATGGAAAAGTTAAATGAACTGAATGTCTAACTTCAGGGCAATGGTGTGTTTGACACGAAGTGTATGTATATGTAAAATCATTTCAGGCAAAACTCTCACTGTTCTCCAGACAAGCAAGTGAAAAAAGGTTTTGTCACTTCCCTTCGCTGAAACAAGAAACCATTTCTGTTAAAGTGACTGAAAAATACAAAGCCCAATTAGATGCATTGACTGATGGATTTGGATGTAGATTCCAAGATTTCAAGAACTTAGAGCCACAGTTCAATATTCTAAGTTCCCCTTTTAGTGCAGAAGCTGATACAGTCACAGAGGACATACAGTTGGAGCTGCTTGACTTACAAGCAGATCATGACCTGAAAGAGAAATTCAAGACAGATGGTTTGCTGGATTTCTATGGATCTTTATCACAAGAATCATTTCCCAACTTAAAAAACTTTGCAGCTAAACTTTTATCATTATTTGGATCAACATACATTTGCGAACAAGCATTCTCTGCTTGAAGATCAACAAATCTAAGAATAGGTCTTTATTGTCGGACTGCAACTTTCATGCTGTTTGCGAATTTCAACAAGTAAACTTGCTCCAGATTTCAAGAATATTGTCAAATATTGCAAGCAGTTACATACATCTCATTAGAAATCAACAACTGTAGTGACAATGTAGTCGCTGTGTGTCTAAATTAAAGCCATTGATAGATAATCAAGAATATTTGTTATAATAATAAGTTGTAAAATCGTGTTAACAAATTAGTAAAAGTTTTTGTCCATATTGCGTAATAAAATTGCAATAATTAGTTATTTATACTGCTTAATAACCTATAAATAATTAATAATTACTTATTGTGATAGGTTGCTGTAAACAAAATGGATATATATATATATATATATATATATATATATATATATATATATATATATATATATATATATATATATATATGTATGTATATATATATATATATATATATATGCGGCCCGCCAATAGCTTTACATTTGTCAATGCGGCCCTCCGCACGAAAAGTTTGCCCACCCCTGGCGTAAGTGAATACTGTGCTACATGGAAAGTCAGTACAGGCTGAGAATATTGCAGTAGAAGAGGGTCGGTTTAAACATCAAGTTTTATCTTGTTATAGCATTGGCACAACTGGAGTGGATGGTAAAGTTAGTGATTCCATGACAAACCTTGGTTGATGCATTTAACAAGTGATAACTTTATTACCACGCAGAGTGAAAAATGGGAAATATACATTATTACTCATGTATGCAATATGATTCATGTATGTATTAAGATGTAGCACAGATAATCAGATATTGCTGTTATGTTGCATGAGTGGCTGATGACTGTAATGTCAGAGCTCTCCTGAGTTTTTGGATCTGTTTAAATTAATCTTGTTACCTTTATTTTTTCTGGTGTTACAATTGCTGGTGTCTGTCTCCGATATTAAGATGTCTTAATTTTGTTGGAGTCTAAGTTTTCCACGTTAAGTGTCTTATTTTTGTCTGTGTCAAAGTTCTTCCTGTTTAAGTTTCAACACCTTTTGTTAAGTGTCACATTCTATTTGTTTAGGCATTAACCATTCGGTTGTTATCAGACAGACTTGGACTATATCGGGGGAAGATGTCTTGTTGTTTTTTAGGGACCACTCTATTTTAATGTTTGATTTTGGAATACATTTATTTGTACTGTTTGGTCTTATGCTTCAATATTTGTATAGACATTAGGTGTCTTTGAATTTGTAGAATGTGATAAATAAAGAGCGTTTATATTGTTCCTGATGTGTTAATTTAGTATGTGTACGTGTAATTTGTACACTCACTGTTGCTATGACAGCTTGGCAGTTTCATCCAGCAATTGGGTGATAATATAAATAATAGTTCTAGCCATTTGTCAGGTCTTAGTCAGATATGACTGAGCTACCGTATAACAGTAGACGGTACTACCTGGTTTCTGTTAGCGCCGAACGTTGGGCGGCGCTTACCAAACCCGACACCCCACATTGTGCCAACGGATTCGGGCGGAAGAGCACAATTGGGAGGGTACAAGCCTTACCCTGGTGCGAGGAAATGCAAGCTAAAGACAAAATTGTCATGGCAGGGCAGACCAGGCCCTAAGCCTTGGTTGGCGACTGGTCTAGGATCGAAGCTCCGACAGGCGGACAGTTAGAGCATTGCTTTGCTGATCCGGCAGCTTCTGCAGCTTGTCTTGTTCCAGATGTAGAGGTGTTACCTTTCCTCTGGAGTGAACTAGGCAGGCCGAGAGAGGGATCATGCTGCATGGGCAACACATGATCTCTATATTTTAGCCCAGGCTTTGTGCTATGGAGAGGCAATAACTCCATCCCTGGTCTTAACTGGTCTCGGAATCAAAGCGAGAGGCAACTGTTACGGGTTATAAGTCCTTGTCAGTTGGCGTAGACATGGGGCGCCACGCGTTGCCTCTGACGGTGGGAGACACCTATAGGTGTCACTGATCAGCTACCGCCCGCCTCAAGCTGGGCAGCCCCCAGCCAATTGGGTGCTGATCCGCCACAGCCTGCCTGCTTCAATGGGTGCTTGGGGCTAGGACAAAATCTGAATCGCAGGCTGTAAAACCAATGCACCAGGTACAAACAAAAATAAAAATAGAAACCTCAAGCTACGGCTTGCAACCTGGAACGTGAGAACCATGTGTCCAGGATTTTCCACTGACTTGACCAATATTGACGATGTGAGAAAAACGGCTGTGATTGATGCCGAACTCAATCGTCTTAACATTGATATTGCTGGCCTGCAGGAGACTCGCCTCGCTGAGGAAGGGTCACTCAGGGAAAACAACTACACCTTTTTCTGGAAGGGTAGAGGGCAGGCAGAAAAAAGGCAACACGGTGTGGGCTTTGCAGTGAAGAATTCGCTACTGGGAATGATTGAAATTCCAGCAGGAGGAAATGAAAGACTATTATCCCTGCGCTTGGCAACCTCTTGTGGGTTTGCCACCATTATTACTGCATATGCACCGACACTCGATTCCTCTGATGATGTGAAGGATTCGTTCTATGAGGAGTTAGACTCCGTGATCAAGGCAGTTCCAAAATCTGACTACATTTATATGCTCGGTGATTTCAATGCTCGTGTGGGCAAGGACTCGAGTTCATGGCCAGTGTCCCTTGGAAAATACAACATCGGTCACATGAATGAAAATGGGCAAAGGCTGCTGGAGCATTGCACCAGTAATGACCTATGTATTACAAACTCTTTTTTTAAAACAAAAGAGATGCATAAGGTCACATGGAAACATCCAAGATCCGGCCATTGGCACCAGCTGGACTTCATCATCACACGGAGACAACATCTGAACCATATATCATTGACTCGTAGTTACCACAGTGCTGACTGTGATACAGATCATTCTTTGGTTGTTGCAAGAGTTAGACTGAGACCAAAGAGAATCTACACAGCTAAACACAAATCTAGCCCCAGGATTAATATTATTAACACTCATGATCCTGAAAAGTGCTTTCAGTTTCAACAGCAACTTGAAGACGCTTTCACTGATACACCAGAAAATTGTACAGTAAATGAAAAGTGGGGTCAAATTAAGGAAACTCTTTATAAAACTGCCGTAGGGGTTTACGGCACTGTGGATCATAAGAGGCAGGACTGGTTTGCGGCCAACAGCGAGACTCTGCAGCCCTTGATTGATAAGAAGAAGAAAGCTCTCTTAAGAAACAAGGAAAGACCAACGCGTAACACTCTGAGTGAGCTAAGGCAAGCTAGGAAGGATGTGCAAAAGGCTGCCAGGCAGTGTGCAAATGATTATTGGATCAAGTTATGTGAGTCCATTCAAATCGCAAGTGATAAGGGAGACATAAGAAGCATGTATGAAGGAATAAAGAAAGCCTGTGGTCCAGTGATCAAAAGAAGTGCACCGCTGAAAACCTTGACTGGAGAAGTCATCACTGATAAGAAACAGCAGATGGACAGATGGGTAGAGCACTATTTGGAGCTTTACTCAAGTGAGACCAAACTAGCGGATGATGCCCTTAACGCCATAGAGGCTCTACCAACTCTTGACCACCTGGACACACTTCCCACCATAACAGAAGTTAAGTGTGCTATAAATGAACTTGCATCTGGCAAGGCTCCAGGTAAGGATGGGATTCCAATAGAGGTTATCAGGAGTGGGCAAGACACACTCACTCTACAGATCCACCAGCTAATAGAGCTATGCTGGCGTGAAGGACAAGTCCCACAGGATTTCAAAGATTCAAACATCATAACGCTGTACAAGAACAAGGGTGATCGGAGCGACTGTAACAACTATAGGGGTATCTCACTTCTGTGTATTGTTGGAAAGTATTTGCCAGAATTGTTCTGCGCAGACTTCAAGTCCTAGGAGATCAAGTCTACCCCGAATCACAGTGTGGCTTTCGACAGAACCGGTCTACCACTGATATGATATTCTCATTGCGACAAATGCAAGAAAAATGCCGTGAACAGAATCAACCACTGTTTATTGCCTTCATCGATCCTCACAAAGGCATTTGATTTGGTCAGTCGTTAGGGTCTGTTCAAGGCAACGCAATGGATTTTATATGTTTGTGATCACAACGATGCCGTTCAACTGTTGAACTTCTTTTAAAGTTGCTATATGTGCAGTGTTAGATATAAATGCTAATAATATTGTATTCAATAACACTATGGATAAATCATTCATGGAACAGCGGTGCGTCGGTGATAGCTTGAACTAGCCAATCACATCACTTGGATTTAAACCGTGGGCGGCGCTACAATGTTTCCGTGTTTGTTGAAACGTAATATTGTAATGTAATCATGTCTGTCGAGGAGGAATTTCTGTGCTGGAGTTAGCGGGAGAAAGGGGGCGAAGTAGATCTGAGGGTCGAAGTGGATTACGATCTGCAGTAACAAGAAACTACACACTCAACAAATAGCGGGCAGTGAAAAGCAAACTTAAGAACTGTTTTAGCTCGCCATCGCTGTCTGTTAAATGTATGGATGACGGTAAATGCATCTCTATCACATTCAACAATACAATACATTACGAGGCATTTCGAACATGCCTGATCAATTATTACCATGAAGCCAAAGTTGACTATAGAAAAGACGACAAGGAGCGGAGGTGGAAGTCAAAATATCATCTCCCCTACACACGTTACATTTGTACAACACCCAAATAAAATTTTAATACAAGGGAGCAAACGCCGTCATGTCTGAGTGGCTCGCGACACAGTTCGTTCGAAATTGAGCAGGCAGCACTGAAACTGACAAGTGACTCGCTAATCACACCTGCCGATTTCAGCACGCTAGTGTCTGCCATAAAACCAACACAGCCTACAGCGGTCACGCTATTGTCAGACAGAACCATAAAATCAACACAGCCTGCAGCGGCAGTCGTTACAGCATCAGGAGATAGTAACAACATGCTCCAACATGCCACGACTCAACACAGCAGCAAGCTCGAACGCAGCTTCTTCTAACCAACCAGTGTTGATAGTCATTGAATACCCGATGAGGCGCCTAGGGGACAGTATACAACCAAATGAAAACAATTCAAACCAAATTGAGGTTGCATCATCGGTACTAGATGAGAGCCCAGCTAAAATCAACACTCATGCGGTTGTCAGCAGCACATTGAAAAGTTAGAGGCAAGTTTGAAGGTACTTCTAGACGCCGCCTCTAACAACACAGACAAGATCGCCAGGATCACTAATGACTATATCAACCTCAAGACAGAGGTCGCTCTCCTGAGAGAGGAAAATGGTATACTGAAACACACTATTGAGACTTTACAACGCGCGCCCACTATTGATCAGGAGCACAGACTTACAGCTTCGAAACACACAACCATCCCTGGGAGCGCCAACTATACAGCCAACGAATACACATCAACAAACAGACAAAGCCATTCAACAGGACTCGACATTTCCCATAGAAGTAAAAGTCAGCAATCGATTTGAACTACCAAAAGAGCAATTGGTAAACGACAGTCAGTACGACGAGACATTGCCTATTCAAGAATCGGCTGGTAACCTGCAAGAAGGCAGTCCACAGCCGGATAATTATCAATGGCAGAAACAACGTGCAAGACGTACCAGAAGCCAATACATACAGAGACTACCAACTGACTGCACCCACTTGATAATTGGCGACTCCTTGTTGAAAGGCATATACAGTGATCGTATGTCCTCATCACACGCCGATATAGCTACAACAATTCCACTTCCAGGTGCAGGGTTAGACAGTCTAACAAACAGTATACGTAGAATGGAAATCAACGAAAGCGTGAAGAGGATTACAATACATATAGGAATTAATGACACTATGAGAAACCAAAATATCACAATTTCTCAGTTACGAAAACTACTAGACTTATTACGCCATAATTTTCCAATTCTAAAGTGTTTTTCTCTTCCATCATACCACCAAGTTATGGCCCCGAACGTCGACTAGCCGACATAAACAACAACACCCTAGAGAAATTCTGTAATCAGTATAATGTACACTTTATCAACAACACACCATTTTTTACATCTCAAAGAGGCGCGCCAAAGAAACGACTGTACAGTGACCAGATCCACACATCCACATTAGGTAATAGCTTTCTTGCTAAAAATATCAAGTATCCGGAGAGAGCACAAAACATGACCAACACACAAACACGACGAACATTGACTACTGAAGCCAGTCGAAATACCCCATCACCCCAGATAAACGTCTGCTGACGTCTGAACCCCGAAAGCCTGCCATTCAAGGTGCACACATGCTACCAAGAACAAATCAACCTCTCCTTCCTACCCCCACCCTCACACGTGAAGGAAATAACTACCAGGAAGATTTCCCTAACCTCACTTCCAACGAACCCTCGTTGCAAGCAGCGGTACACACGCACGGTAGTAATACCACCTTGGCACACCAAGCTCAAGACAGCTATGGGCTCCATAGCAGACAACAAGAGGCTCCGCATCACCAAATTCACGCCAGCAATGAGCGAACAAGCAGGCAACAACAGGTTCCGCATCACCAAGTTCACGCCAGTAATGAGCGACCAAGCGGACAACAACAGGTTCCGCATCATTGGAGTCCAGAACTTCTATACTTGATGCAATTTAGTCCTGCCGCACTGAATCAAGCCCTTATGATGTCTCTACAATACAGACCTGTGAGATAGGATACTGTATTAAAAACGGAACCCTATATGCATTGATACCAGCAACAGAGCTTCCTCCTTGAACTTTAATTGCTTACTGTTTAACGTTTTATTTCCCGTGTGGGATACTCCGCTTTAAACAGAGACATTGACTTGTATAGTCATTTATTAATTCTTTTGGATAACAGTTGGTTACTTAGCTTGTGAAGTAGCTTTTTTCAGGTTAATTATTTGTTGTATGTTCTTTAATTCGTTTTGTTCCGTGTTTGCATTATATTCGTTGGTCTAATTAGTTATATCGTTATAATATTGTCATTTACATATCGATTTGTATTACTGATATTTTGTAAGTTAATGTAATTGTGATTTTTTTATGATCTTGTATTTTTGCTTAACTTTGACTAATTTACACTTTCTTCATGGATGAAATGTCTGAGAAGTGGCAACACTGGCTCAATAAGTCAGGAATACGCCTTGGACACTTAAACATTTGCAGCTTATTTAACAAGCTACCAGAGTTATCTTCTATTCTTAATCAAAATTTTCATTTATTCGGCCTTAGTGAAAGTAGGCTTAATGATAACATTTCAGATGAGGACATCTCTATTAAAGGGTACAAAGTTTTTAGAAGGGATCCCTGTAGGAAACAAGAGACAGGCATAGTAACCTATGTTTCTAATTTACTAAATGCTCACCGTAGGCTAGACTTTGAAACTTGCGAAATAGAATGTATTTGGTTAGAGCTAAAACTTCAAAACCGCACACCCCTGATAATTGGCTACCTCTATCGAAATCCCAGTGCTGGACACGTCTGGTACGAAAACTTCACTACCATGATGGATGTGGTTTTCGCTTCCGGTAAAGAAATTATACTACTCGGAGACTTTAACATTGACACCAACAAATCAAACATAATATGGGGAAATATAATTGCATCATACAATTTCCAACAAATAGTACAACAAGCTACTAGAGTAACAAAGTCATCTTCAACAGTCATAGATCACATTTATGTAACTTGCTCAGACAACATCATAGAATGCACCGTACCCAATTGTGCAATGAGCGATCACTACCCAATATGCTGCACGTGGTCTAAAAAAGGAATTAAAACTCCTAAACATAAACACATAAGTGTAAAATATAGAAGTTACAAAAATTTCAACCAAAACGCATTTTTACAGGACTTGCTCAGTTCACCTCTAGACAATGTATATCAGCTTCCTGACCCGGATGATGCTTTGGAATTCTGGATGAAAACCTTTATTGATGTTTTTGATAGACATGTGCCAATCAAGGAAGTTCGAGTAAAACACCACGTCAAGCCACCTTGGATCACCCAGGAAATACTTGAAATTATGAGAGACAGAGATAAAGCACATAAAAAGCGGGATCTCAGCGCATACCGTACTCTTAGAAACAAAGTTCAATATACCATACGACGGGAAAAGAAAAATTACTTTAAGAACTTAGTAATGGATAAAACAAATAGTAAGGATATATGGAAGGCAATTAACACCTTGACAAACAAGTATAACTTCCGAAATTCTTTACCATCAAATCATATTACATGCGACCAATTCAGTAATTTTTTTCAAACTGACATAGACCAGTTGAAGGCTTCAATACCTAATTCTCCTTGCAACTTATCTTTACTGTCATCGTTTTGCGAGAATAGATGCTCCCGCGATATTCTTTCCGACATACCGCTAATGACAATCACTGAAGTATTCACTTACCTCAGTAACCTAAAAAACACAACCTCATCTGGGTTAGATGGAATCAGCAACCGGATTCTCCGTTGTGCTGCGCCAGTGATCTGTATATCACTAACCTATGTATATAATCAGTGTCTCACCAAAGGCCACTTTCCATCAGCTCTCAAAATCGCTAAAGTGTACCCTCTTCTTAAATCTGGTTCATTGGACAATGGTCTCCCGAACAATTACAGACCCATTTCTTTACTATCATCACTATCTAAGCCACTAGAAAAACACATCCATAAAGTAACATTACAGTATTTAGTTCGCAACAAGCTTATTGTTGACAGCCAATCAGGATTTCGACCAAAATATTCTTGCCATACGGCCCTAACAAACATGATAGAAAATTGGCACGAGAGTATAAACAACAACAGTCTATGTGGAACTGTGTTTATTGATTTCAAGAAAGCATTTGATATGATAGACCATGTTATTTTAATTAAAAACTTGAGACAATGAAAATTGGCCCTAATGTAGTCACTCTAATATCATCTTTTCTATCAAACAGAAAGCAAGTAGTATCACATAATAAATCTCTGTCTCAAACCACTACCTTCAATATTGGAGTACCGCAAGGCTCTATTCTTGGCCCTCTATTATTTGCCATATATATTAACGATCTACCTTTGCATCTTTCGTCGTCCTGCGATCTATTTGCAGACGACTGTACAGTGTACACAAACGCTGAAAACTGTATTTTACTGGAGTCGTCTTTACAACAAGAATTAAATAATGTAGTTAGGTGGAGCTATTCAAACCGTATGCAAATTAACATCACTAAAACAAAATCAATGTTATTAACAACCAGACAAAGACTTCAAACTCTAAGCTCACACACATCACTTCAACTTCACATCGATAACATGCCAGTAGAAAGTGTAATTGAGCACAAAACATTAGGCCTAATCATTGATAGAAACCTAACCTTTAATTCCCACGTTCAAGCGCTCATTAAACAAACAGCGAAAAAAGTCTACCAACTCGCCAAAATTAAAAACTTCCTTGATGAGGACACAAGGAAACTATTCTATACTTCTCATATACAGACACACTTTGACTACTGCTCTACAATCTGGGACGGTTGTTCTAATTCAAACACCAAGCGACTTTACTCACTCCAGAAACGGGCCATGAGTCTAATTTATAGCAAACATTTATCTGACAATCCTAGCCTGTATAAACGCCTTCAGTTACTACCACTCCGCAAACGCCTGCTTTTCAATAAAGCTAAACTAATTCACAAAATCCTGCATCGGAATGCCCCAAATTACCTTTGGCCATTGTTTAAATATAATGCTAGACACAGTAAACGTTTAAATATATTACACATTCCGAAGCCTAGGATTGACTTATACAAAACAAGCTTAACGTACTCTGCAGCTCAGCTGTGGAACAATCTTCCACAAGAAATCAAAGACATCACCAATCCCTATTCATATAATCGCAAATTACTCGAACACTATCTCAGTACGGATTACCTTCCCCCATAATAATAGTGATAATAATAATAATAACAAAACCCTAGTATAACAGCCAGTCCCCTTTTGGTAGGCCAGTATATTCCACATGGCTAATAAGTGTCTGACCATTATCTAATGTTACTGTGTCGTGTAGTTTTGATGTTCGCATTTTGCCAATGCTTTTATAATGCATAAGTTTTATATTGTTGCTGTTCTCTGTTAGCCTTGAATGATGTGTGAATGAAATAATGTATGGAAGAGAGTGATAGAAGGGCAGAATGTTAGACGGGCCTGCGTGCCCAATTCTTAACCCTTTGAAAATAAAGTTTGTTTGTTGTTGTTTGTTTGTTTGTACCATGCTAAATCGGTCCACAACAGGCATGTGGGTAAGTCATCAAGTTTGATGTGCAATTATGAAGAATGTTGAAATCAAGAGTGGAGGTAATCAAAGTTGTGTACTCGCCCCACCCTCTTTGGTTATACTTATACTTCTCCTGAAGTCATGCTTGCGTGATCAGATTGTGTGATATACATCACTACGCTCAGATGGCGGCCTCTACAATGATCTAGAGATGAAGGCTAAGACCAAAATAGGAGGGTCCTGATCAGAGAGTGGCTTTTTGGAGATGTGCTGCAGTTACGGACCCAATTGAGAAGAATTGCAATGTTCTTTACCTAATTCCTTTTTGGGGCCCAATTTTTTTTTTCTTTCCAAGCGTTGTTTCGAATTTGGTTTAACAATTAGCAAAAAGAAGACACAGATTATGTCACAAGGTGCACATGGGGTACCATCAATCTTATTGACGACGCCGAACTAGAGATAGTAGACCATTTACATATCTAGGGATCAGTGGTAAATAGCAAATTATCCCTAGATCAGGAAATCAACATCCGGATTGGTAAGGCTAGCAACAACAATGAATAGGTTAAGAAAAAGAGTCTGGAGAACAGGAAGCTTACTGCAAAACAAAAGTCCTTGTCTATCAAGCCTGTGTCCTTAGTACTCTTCTTTATGCAGTGAAACCTGGACCAAGAGAACAATTTAAAACAGCTTTCATATGCGGTGGATGCGAAGAAGTCTTGGTATTAAGTGGCAAGACAAAATCACAAATACTGAAGTATTGGAAAGATCAGGTTGTGTGACAGTTTATTCCATGCTCAGTCTTCGTAGACTTAGATGGATAGGACATCTTAGGAGGATGGATGATGGTAGATACCAAAGGATATCTTTTTTGGTGAATTACAGATGGGTAAGAGATCTCAGGGTCGGCCTCTACTACGATACAAAGATGTGTGTAAGCGCGACATGATTGATACAGGCATTGATAATGCACATTGAGAGCAAGTCGCCGCTGAACGTGTTGCGTGGAGGGCAAATATCAGAAATGGAATAAAGTCAAAGGAGAAAATTATTGCAGAAAAGTCACACACCAAGCGTTTGAGACGTAAGATGGTGCATGATGTGGAAATTACCACGTGTTCACATGCCCCACTGTGAACGGACATTTACAGCGCAAATTGGCCTTATCAGTCACACTCGCTACCGCCATAGTTAAAAGTTATTATGCCTTTTTAGAGCACAAACTATCGTCTGTCAAGACGGCAAGGTGCCAAGAGCAGTTCTCGTCTCGTCTCTGGAATTCTCGAACCAATTCTTTCTTTTTAGTTTTTTTACACCTCACCACGGACGCGGCACAGCTTTTCTGAAATTGTCTGGGAAGAAATGGCGACGAGGAAAGGAATTTAAGGCACTATTTGTCGGAAATATACTATGTGAAGAATTACCACTTCACAAGCCAGGGAGTATCTGCTTGGGGACGACCTTTGACATTTCATTCAAGATACCAAAAAGATGTATTTACCAATAGGTGACTGTAGCGAATCAGGGACAACAAGCAGAAAAGTGCGGAATTTGTTGAACGCTCGGAGATTAATTTATAGACGTTCAGTTGAGTTGAGTAGGAACCGACATCACTGCACTCAGGATATTGCCATACGTGCTCCTTCCCCTAGTTTAAAGCCAGCGAAGAGTTCATGCTACTAATCGTTCCCATAGCTATCTGATAAATGTTCTCCTGGTCTTCCCTCTCAGTTTTGAGATTCTTCCAGAACCCCTGCCGATCCCCCGCAATCACATTCTTTCCACATATGGATTCTCAATCTGTTCCTCCGCATTCTCCACCTGGTCCCACAAACGCACGACCACCTCCCCTTGTCCATAGGCAAGTCTACCACCAAGAGGTGCATTCCCTGCTAGCCTATCAGCCTGTTCATTCCCCCGCACCCCCGCATGGCCAGGGCAAAATAACCATACAATTCTCACAATCTGTGACCTCTGAAGCGACGATAGCCATTCCACACGAAACATTCCTTTCGCCACCTTCCTAAGCAAATGAATACAATGTGTGTTGCAGTAGTCTCTTCCTGCCAACAGAATGCCGCTGTTACTGCCTCCACCTCCATTCTCATGCTGGAAGTCGTAGTTCTCATATACCAGACTCTCCTTTTTCAAGATTCGCCCATTAGCCTTTGCAATAAAGCCCCAACAACTACGTCTGTTTCTCACCATTGACCCATCCGTGTAGATGACTATGTCGCCTTGATGGGTGTTACTCTGGATCAGCTGTTGCATCTCAAACTCAGTGCGGCCCACTGCCCATATCCCTGCACTCACGACCCAGTGTTATCATTACACTGTGCCAGTCCGTGATGTCTTCCGAAACTTCAACCCACTCTTTTTCACGATTGATGGTCTCTAAATCTCACACTTGACGTATAGAAAGTTCCACCCATGCCATCCAGGACCTGCCTCGTCTTACTCCATGACCCTTGATTATATCTATGGCTGCATGCAGCGAGTTATCATTATCTGCAGCAACTCTCAGGTACCATTTAGTTTGAAGGATGCAATGCCTATCCGTCGTTGTTTTTAGCGCCAGAATATGCCTCATGCATATAATTAGTGTGTCCTTTGTGCACCCCAGTATTACCCGCATGGCAGCATTTTGTATGCGCTCAAACCTTTCAAGCTGGCACTTCGATACTGTCAGCAGCCCCAAACCATACTCAATGACAGAAATTATTAACTGCTGAAAGAGCCTTACAACATCCTCTGATCTATCTCTGATTTTAAAGAAGAATGATGAGAACCCTCTGGACGAATAGGAAGAGTAACGTAGATGTCTTGAAACATGGACGAATAAGAAGAGTAACGTAGATGTCTTGAAACAATGTAACCAACAAAGAGAACCTAGTTACTCAAATCAGAAGAAGACTGTCCACATTATGTGTTCAGGTCCTGAGACTGCGAAAGCTGGAGTATTTTGTTACAACGGGAAGGTTGGAGGGAAAGAGAGGCAGAGGGAGATTAAGAGAGAACAGGCTGCACAGTTTGACATCAAGGTATGAAAGAAGATGAGTATCAGAAAATTATTAGCAGTCCACAAGATAGAAATGATCATGAATTCCACACGCTTGGACTATAAGATGTCACCTGTGCCATTACCGTCCTAGATTACCAACGACTAGAGGCCTTTACGGAATCACACTAGATGAAAGATACAATAGCAAGTCCTCATCTTTAACTATAACATTATTCATCAGTACCATCATTTGCAATGCTGAATGTAATAGTCCTCCCGTGTGTTGCCGGGGCCCAAAAGGGAAGCAAAGAATAGCAACACTGTAGCCTACCACGCATGCCGTAAGAGGCGACTAATGAGGCTTGATGGTTCCGTCGCCCTGCTACTGAGTGAGTGCGTGGCGCGACACTGTGAGCTGTGAGTTTCGTGTGAAATGCTTTTGAATCTGCCCGAGGTTTTTTGGAACGTGACTGCATGTTCGGAGCGATGGCAGATGGCTATGTCCCATAGATGACCGGTTTTTGCCTTATGCAGACATGCGTGGCTGCTGGGCTTCTGGTTGACTGCTGTTATAATCTCCCATTGCTATGCCGCGACATCGTTACGCCCGCCAGGCGAACACCAGTTACATATTCACAGGTTTCGCTGACGAGAGAGAGTGACCGTCAAGGGGCAAGCCAGTACAAGCGTGACGCATGCAATTCTCGCTGCGCTCGAATCAACAGGGCAAGCACTGTGAGCGGAAAACGACAGACACGGCTAGGGGATCGGACGAGACTGATGTGTATGAAAGCGGCTCCTGTGTTTCTGTGCCTGAATGTCGATTGCTCGTATCTCTTGTGAGAAGCTGAAAGACTGCATAGCTGTGGGTTTGAGTTTGTGAGTGCATTGATGTATTGTGTATAGGTTGTATATTCACCTTGTGATGGCCACATGCCGAATTAGATTGTGTTGCATGTGAAGTGTAAATAAATATCATCAACACTTAGTGTTACCGTGTGTCCCGTCAAATCATTCTGTACTTGTGTATGTCTCGCATATGTTAGGTCCAGCGAGCCAGATTCATTAGATTGTAAGACCCTGACAACTGCCACTACCATCGACAATGAACTGTATTTCGTGGACTGTGTGGGTGAACATCTAGGAAACATACAGATGGGAAAATGACTGCTGATTCCATCAGAGATGAACTCTGTGTTTCATGGGGGACTATTGTGTTGACATTCTGGCGGCGGTATTATGCACAGTGTATCTGTGCGGACTGTTCTTTGTCGAGACTCCTGTCTTTTCCACTTTTCACCGTGGGCAGTGGGGAGCGTTTTGTGTGATATTCACTGGCACAGGAACGGAGCATAATGGGGACAACCCATTGCTGTGAAGTTGGAACTGCGACTAACTAACTAACTAAATGTAATAGTCATTCAAACGAAGATCTGCCTTACATAAGTAAAGACAAGGCTGATGATGCAATCAGATGAAACATTAAATTCTGACAAGGTTAGAGAATATACCATATGTAAAGACAAGGCTTGAGGATGCAATCAGATAAAACATTAAATTCTGACATGGTTAGAGAATATACCAGTTCTGTTCCTCTGTTATGTGTGTTTCTGGTATGTTCGACAACAAATCGTCTTCCATTGCACTTTACCAACCCATCCAGGATTGTCTTTCTCTGTTGACACGCTCAACCTGTCATGTTACCTTGAGTTTAAGTAGCTTTTTATTTCAATGAGTGTAGCTGGCCGAGTGGTTTCAACGACGGGTTCGAACCCTCGTTAAGGTGTTGGATTTTTTCCTGTCGGGGTTAAAAATTAAAATCTGACCTGCATAGTTCACGGCGATTGCACTAGCCAGGAGGCTTAATTACCTAGGCTCCAAAATCTCCCTGCCCTACACAGCAAGGTACTTATAGGCAGAAGTTGACAGTATGTATTTATTTCAGATATTTAGAAAATAAGTATTGTTGTGTATGTTATACACACGTAATTATAAACATTCATCTTGTGATTATCATGGTCTGTGTTTGATTGTTTGTCTGTCTGTTCGTCAGAGTGTTTATTTACGTTGCATAACATTTTAGTACGTCTTATTTGTATGCTTATAATTAAATTGCCATGCTTTCTCTTCATAAATTAAAGTGGCTAATGGTATATAATTAAAGTGAAATATCAACAATATGTTATCTAAATTCACACCAGGCTTTGTGCTATGGAGTTATAACTCCATTGTACAACTATCGTCTGTCAAGACGAAGAGGTGCCAGTAAATATCCAACAGCATAATATGTTTGTAATCTATATGTGAAATATGAATGGTTTAAAGGAGCTGAAACTTATAAGCCTGATGCTTGGTCAGTTCGTAACCTTTAGAAAATAAAGTCCGTTCGTTGTTCCTCTTTCGGTTACATTTCGTATAGACAGATTAGCTCACAAAATGCACGTCGAGTATATTGTTTCATAGATATAATAACCTCATTATGTATATATATATATATATATATATATATATATATATATATATATATATATATATTATATATATATATATATATATATATATATATATATAGTATACGACCGATTAATTTAAATTTAATAGTTAACTTTTGAAAAAAATAACGATTAATTAATAGTTAATTTCGATTAAAGCAAAAGATTTATAGTCACATAACTCACATTATAGTCGTATTTCTCAAAAATCGAAATAACACTTGATTCTCTTGTTCATATGTCATCTAATAACCATCTATGCAAACAGACGACAATGTTGACTGTATTTGGTTATTAACAATATGACCAGCAGAGCTGAACAATCGTTCACATAGAACTGAGGTAGCCTGTATGCACAGAATGGTCTTGGCAATTTCGTTATTTTGCATCTTTTGACAACCACTCAGGTATTTTGAGCGTGGATCAATTGCTGTTGCAATCTATAGTATTTCAATACTTGTCACATTAGCTACACGTTCACTAAAGTCATTAATAGATTCTCCTTTAAATTTAGCATCGTGTACAGTCATATGCTTTGTCAACGTTGGTAGCAGTGGCAATACACAGATTCTTGAATCATAATCATGACCGCCAAGCAGGACCATGGTCTGACAGTATAAGTCCAAGACTTTGACATATTTCGAATCTTCCTCCCCGCTCAGAAAGGTCGTGGCGTGCTGATGGAGCGTAATCTAGCCTAGGAATCAACACACAGCTGAAAGATGCTGGTGTTGACCGCAATATCCTGAAACAGGATGGAAACGCGAAAAAAAAAAAAAAAAATCCGAATACTGACAGTTTTGGACCTTTGTGTTGCTTCTTTTCATCTGACATGAAGACAGTTACTGCATCTTTGGTCTGAAGAAGACACTGTAGCATAATAATAAAACAATACTGTTCCATCTTTTTGGAACATCTTGCCGCAGCTTACACAATGGTGACTCAGTATAATTTTGCAACTCGGTTGGTGTTTGCAGCACTATGTTTAACATGTCCGACACATTTTCGATATCGGGTTCATTTGTATAAGTGATGGGACAACAGATTTCGATTAATCGTTAAAGAAAAATTAATCGTTAAAACATTTAACGATTAATCGATTAATTAATCGTTAACTTCCGCAGCCATAATATATATATATATATATATATATATATATATATATATATATATATATATATATATATATATATATATATATATATATATACACTAGCTGCCCGGCCCGGCTTCGCCCAGGCCCTGGAGGGGATCTATCTATCTATCAGTCTGTCTGTCTGCTTGTTTGTCTGTCTGTCTGTCTGGCTGACCCGGCCCGGCTTCACCCAGTCCCTGGTGGGGAGCATCTCATTTAATTCATATAAGTAGTCATATAAGCTCTCCCGTTCCCGACTATCGTCTGTCTGTCTATCTGTCTGTCTGTCTGTCTGACCCGGCCCGGCTTCACCCAGTCCCTGGTGGGGAGCATCTCATTTAATTCATATACGTAGTCATATAAGCTCTCCCGTTCCCGACTGTCTGTCTGTCTATCTGTCTGTCAGTCTGACTCGGCCTGGCTTCACACAGTCCCTGGTGGGACTATCTCTTTCTATCTATCTATCTATGTGGAGCATCTCATTTAATTCATTGTCATCAACTCATTTAAACTCAGGGGACGTAACTTAAGATATAACAATTATACTTAAAGTAAAGTTATATCCCTTTTTGTCATATATTTTTATATTTTCTTATGTTCAGTCATGTAATTACAAAATTAAAGTTTAGGAAAGTAACAGCTGATAGCTGATAGATAAAACTATCACAGGTTGGTTGCACAGGAATGAAAGGAAAACGTGTAGAAAATTTCATCGCAATCGGTTGGATCGTTCGCGAACGCATGAAGGACGGAAATACATACATACATACATACATACATACATACATACATACATACATACATACACACAAAGATTTATATATATATATATATATATATTATAGAGTATATATATAGATATAGATAGATATAGTATATATATATAGTATATATAGATATAGTATATATATGGGTCTGTGAAATATGGCTGTCCACGAAAATTTGTCAAATATTGGGCTATTTCATGATGGCATGCAGGCAGAGTACATGGAAATGGTGAACTATTACAGTCGGTTGCACAGGAATGAAAGGAAGACGTGTAGAAATTTCCATCTCAATCGATGTACCGTTATCGAACGCATCCAATACATAGCCCAGCCACCCACACACATACAGTCTGTTTTTATATATAATATATATATTATATATATATATATATATATATAATATATATATATATATATATATATATTATATATATATATATAAAATAAATGTCTGTCTGTCTGTGGGTGGGTGTGTGTGTGTCTGTCTGTCTGTCTGGGCTGGCTGGCTGGCTGGCTGTCCTGTCTGTCTGTCTGACTGTCTGTCTGTCTGTCTGTATGTATGTATGTATGTATGTATGTATGTATAACGCACGCACGCACGCACGCATGCACGCAACGCACGCACGTACGTACGTACGCACGTATGTATGTATGTATGTATGTATGTATGTATGTATGTATGTATGTAGTATGTTATTTATGCGTTCGCGAACGGTCCATCCGATTCAGATGAAATTTTCTACACGTCTCCTCCTCATTCTCGTGCTGCCAACTGTCATAGTTTTTTAGGGTAAAAACAGTTATTTACTTAATATTGTTTAATATTTAATTTACATTATTATGTGTACATACATACGTACGTACGTACTTACGTACGTACGTACGTACGTACGTACGTACATACATACATACATACATACATACATACATACATACATACATACATACATACATACATACATACATACATACATACATACATACATACATACATACATACATACATACATACATACATACATACATACATACATACATACATACATACATACATACATACATACATACATACATACATACATACATACATACATACATACATACATACATACATACATACTACATACATACATACATACATACATACATACATACATACATACATACATACATACATACATACATACTAATACATACATACATACATACATACATACATACTGTGACATATTCACATATCCATCATTTTACAGCGCGTCAACGTTTCACAGCAACCCAGAGATTATCAAAACAATTACAGCACAATGGAGGATCGAACTCACTAAGCGATACTAATGACAGACAGATGCCAGATAATAATAGAAAATTAGCGTCAACAAGACTAGAATATTAATGGTAGAGACACATCACGTGGATATAGCGTCCCCCAGCTTGGGCGCCGCTTTAATAAACTGCGCACTTCTATGACTCAGAGCAAGCGAGCAGTCGCCAAAGCTATGTGTTGTCCAACTTTCAAACTTTTACAACAGGCAGTTTGATCTGTCTGAGGTAAGCTTGTGATTCTCAGATCTAAGTGGTACCAAGATGTATAAAGTAAAGGTATCCAGTGGGTGTGCGTCCAATGAAATGTATTTTGATAAAATAAATCTCTGAAAATGTGAAAAACTGCCGATCGCAACTTCAATACCAGCGCCAATTCCCCGGCGAAAACCGACATCTTATAATTTCTCAAACTGCAAAACTTTGACTTTCTACACAACATCTAACAACTTCACTATGTGCATATGACTATAATCTATCACAGAATAATGTATGAGGTGAAATTTCCAATGCACTCAAATGCTTTTCATCAAACAATTCTAGAAAACGCTTCTGCAGAGACAGTCGTTGGTGCAAACGAACACTACCTCGTTTAAAATGCTTTACTTTAAAATGTACTTAATTCTGTCCATTTTGCAATCTAAGACTGAAACAGGAATTATACTCTTCTTTTCTCTTTACGATTGACAACAAATAGTATTTGATAGAAATGAGGTTATTCATGTGTCAGATTTTATTTAGACAACGCACTACATCAACTGCATTGCTTAAAATAGGTTTACGTTCAAAAACGCACATTTGTGATAGCCGACCTACTTAATCTGCTCAGACTAAAGGGTGAAAATTACCTTGGTCTATAGCCAAACTGTGTCGCCACAAATGGACATGATGTGCACTGGTAAAAGATTAGGAGAAGTATAAGTAGACAGAGAGGAGAGAGTATTAGGGAAAAATACTTTAAGTATTAATTTTTTTCTAATATTTGGTGTCTTGACCTTGTATAGATTACATTTGTAACAAATACACATCAGAAATTCTGTATGTTGGACATGAACCACATAAAAGCACACGAGATGAGTTAACTCATATTAACTGATGTAGATGTGAGGACAATTAGTACAAGCTATGGAACTCCACACAACAGAAGTTAACTCAACACAATACACTTCACACCACGCAACTCCACACCACAACAGCAGGAACAAGGAAATGAATTTAGAATAAGAAGGGGGAAGACCATAGTTGCCTTGGAAAGTACAGATAAACAATTATATACACAATGTAGAACAAATAGAGTATGTGGATGTTTTAAATGTATGCCATTTATACAAATGCATCTCATACTGTCTTGATCTTGCCTGTCAGCTTGATTACAATGATTCAAGGAACATCACATTATCACTCTTATCTGTGTCTGACTGTACACTACTCACTGAACTACAGGTCCACTGAGGAAATGCATACAGCAGGTATCAGACACCGAAGCTGCATCCAGTGTAATAATCTCTGACCCACCCCAAAGTAACACAACAATACTTCTTCTGATCTTATCATTTTTGTTTTGTTATGTTGTGTTTACACTATGAACATGCTGTAAAGGATTATAATACCTGTATGAATTTTAAACAGTGATGTGCTTGGTGCCACACCTAACCAACAAAGAGGAAGAGGAGTGGAGTGAGATGAGTCACACACTGTGATGGCAGATGACTCCAGCCTTAAGCAGAAGAATGAGAAGCCTTCAGTGAAGCTAACTGGCCCAACCTGAAGTGGATCCATCAGACCATGGACCCAGGCTTATCCACAATCTCATCACACAGGTTTTCTTATCACCTCAGCAGCAAAACTTCACCCTCTCAGGAACTGATTTCTTGATTTATGGTTATATGTAGAAGAACTTAACTATACACATTTGGTAGTTAAAACATCTCCTATACAATGAATGTTTATTATTTATTGACTGACTATATTTGGTCCTATGAAAGATTGTTCTATTTCATTCTGTACATGTCAACAGCTGATGAAAAAAGAAAATGTCAATAGGCCAAAAGACACTGGCCCAGTCAATAAATTTGTTTAAATGGTGAAGAACTCTTCCATTTAATTTGTCAGTCCAAACTATCTGTGGTAACTTTATCTTATGTAAAAACATGTGTCAATGCTCACTTGTGTTTGTTTTAATGTTTAATTAACAGATAACATTCACATAAGATGAATTCTTAATTAAAGAAAGAGAAACAGAGACTCTTCATCTTTAACTGTTCCAAATCCATGTTTATTGCACCTGATTCTTATTGAGAAAGTCTTTCAGACAATTTCTTAAGATGGAAGAAGGGGGTTCGTGAGCTATACCATTGAATACCAGGTGAAAAGACAGGGGACAACCTAGTGATGACTGTTTCTATTAAAAGAGGACCACACACCCTTAGACAATTAACCAAATCCGAGTCTGTAATCTTTCAAGGGTCGTATTCTTCATCTATTTACATATAAGAAGAGGATGGGGCCCAGCTTCCTTTAACAAGATGGGTCATGCACTTGTAGTGATTGCCAGTCCCTTCAAAATATACGACACATACATACATGCATACATACATACATACATACATACATGCATACATGCATACATACATACATACATACATACATACATACATACATACATACATACATACATACTACATACATACATACATGCATGCATGCATGCATGCATGCATTGCATGCATGCATGCATGCATGCATGCATGCATGCATACATACATACATACATCATACATACATACATACATACATACATACATACATACATACATACATACATACATACATACATACATACATACATACATACATACATACATACATACATACAGACATACATACATACATACATTACATACATACATACATACATACATAACATACATACATACATACATACATACATACTTAATACTATACATAGCGAGGGAAATAACTTCTATAAATGTATTGCTATAAATGTAAAATTATTGCATATTTCTCAATTAGGTGGACCTTTTCGCTACAGTTATCTACAGGCATACTAGCGTTATAATGCTCCTCCTCCTCCCTCCTCCTCTTCCTACTCCTCCTTCTTCTCCCCATCCTCCTCCTCCTCTCCCTCCTCCTTCTCCTCCCCCACCTTCCCTCTCTTTCCTCCTCCTCTATCTCCACTTCCTCTCCTTCTCCTCCCCTCCCCCCCCCTCTCCTACTCCTCCTTCCCCTCCCCTCCGTCCCGCTCCTACTCCCCCTCCTCCTCCTCCCCCTCCTCCTCACCTCCTTCTCATCCCTCCTGCTCCTTTGCCCTCTTCCTCCTCCTTCCCCTCCTCCTCCTTCGCCACCTCCTCTTTTTCCTCCATCCTCCTCCTCCCCTTCCTCCTCCCCTCCTTCTCCTGCACTCCTCCTCCTCTTCCCCCCTCTTCCTCCTCTCCCTTCTCCTCCACTCCTCCTCCCCTTTCCTCCTCCCTCCTCTCCTCCCTCCTCCTCCTCCCTCCTTCTCCCCTCCTTCTCCCTCCTCCTCGTCCCCTCCTCCTCCTCCACCCTCCTCCTCCTCCATCCTCCTCCTCCTCCACCCTCCTCCTCCTCCTTCCCCTCCTCCCTTCATCCTTTTCCTCCCCCTCCTCCCCCACATTCTCCTCCGCCTCCACCTTCTTTCTTCTCCTCCTCCTCCACCCTCCTCCTCCTCCTCCCTACTCCCCTCCCCTTCCTCTCCCTCCCCGTCATCCTCCTCCCCCTCATTCTCCTCTTCCCTCCTCACTCGTCCCTCCTCCTCCTCCCCCATCCTCCTTTCCCCCTCCTTCTTCTCCTCCCCCTCCTCTTCTCCTCCTCCCTCCTCCTCCTCCTCTCTCCTCCTCCTCCCCTCCTCCTCCCTCCTCCTCCCCTCCTCCTCCTCCCCTGCTCCCTATTTAGTTATTGGGATGAAGATTGTTCTCTTCCAATCTGTTCGCCATATTTCCGGGAACGGGAACTGGAGCTTATATGACTACTGAGCGAAGCCGTGCCGGGTAGTCTTTTTTGGGAACGGGAACGGGAGCAGTGGCCGAATATGAATTAAATGAGACGCTCCAGTTAACCCAAGTTAATTGTTGGGGGAAGATGTAAAGACCTTTCAAGTGCTCTTTCTAATAATAGACAGACAGACAAACAGATAGATAGTCGGGAACGGGAGCTTATATGACTACTTATATGAATTAAATGAGATGCTCCCCACCAGGAGTTGGGCGAATCCGGGCCGGGTCAGACAGACAGACAGACAGACAGACAGACAGACAGACAGACAGACAGACAGACAGACAGACAGTCGGGAACGGGAGCTTATATGACTACTTATATGAATTAAATTTGATGCTCCCACACCAGGGACTGGGTGAAGCCGGGCCGGGGTCAGCTAGTATATATATATATATAATAATATATATATATATATTTATATATATATATATATATATGTATATATATATATATATATATATATATATATGGAGCAGACCAGGCCTTAAGCATTGGTCGGGACTGGTCCAGTATCGAAGCGTATCTGGGGTAAACTAGGCAGACCGAGAGAGGGATCAAGCTGCTGGGCAATACATGGTCTCTGCAATTTAGCTCAGCTTTGTGATTGTCAGCGACCTACTTGCGACAGGATATTCAGGACTCCCTACTTTTGCACGACACGAATCAATAGCTCGTGTGTTTTGCAAAAGGATACATTTTATTTAGAGCTGATTACACACAAGCTCTGCGAGCGGAATACTTCATTGATAATCAACAACATGGTATGTTTCACAGATGCATTGAAAGAGGTGAAAATAATGATACTATTAACTAATTGGGAAATCTAAAGCCTAGCTAACACTATTGGCGATAAACTATATAAGGTTCCTAGCGAACACGTCTGCTCTCTATCTGTCCTTGTCCCAGTCTGAGGCACGCTTCTAGTTGCGCGTTGAACCCCGGACATTCAGTCCTCCGTGCGCTGGCGAGTTTGCGTGCGTAGAGTCCCAGCACGCTTGGTCAGTTAACTAAACTAACTGGTATTCTCCAGTTACTCGTCGAGAGGCGAGTTCCCTATACTCTTGGGAAACCCTCGCTCATAAGCACTTAACGACCTCTTAGTTGACACGAGTGTGTCCTGTTGTCAAGCTAAATATAGTGCCTGTGTCTCTCCTGTCTGGTGTTCTCTGTATAGCTCCGTCTTAACTCTCTAAGCTCCTGTGTAGATCTTTGACACGCTCCTCTCCTCTGCGTGTAGTGTTACAACCGTTTAACTCCTGTATGTAACACGTATTTGTCACTGAAAAATTGGCTGTCCAATTTTGTCAAAGATCTCATATGTTTACGTATCTCTTCTGGGGATAGAACAAATTCTCTTCTCTGCCTTTTCACACCGTTATATTGATTCACTCGGCTAATTGAGTAGTGCATCACATCATTATCGTTGGATATAGCCCTCTATTATATTCTTGGGAATTGTATTGATCCGGAACCGTTGTCTTATGACTTATGTCCTGGCTTCCGTCGTTTGACCCTATGTCCTTTGACTTCTGCCCGTTGACTTATGTCTCGACCTGTCCTCAAATTGTTCAAAATGACAACCCGCTACAAGTTATCTCTGTTACGAGAACAACACATGAGCATAAAGTGTTCATGTTCCCCTATAATATCAGCACCAACTCTTATGCTCTATGTTCTACTCTTCACCTTCAAACTTCCGTTTGTGAAGAAATATTTTCAATGTTACATTCAGGTTTTTTTAAAGAAGTTATTGTGTCCCCTGTTTTGAGTTAATGTTCTTTGAAACAAATGGTGAATGCAACCTTTATGTGTTTGTTTTCCTGCTTGTTTGCGTGTTATTAATTAAACTACAATGTAATTAACTTGCTAACATGTGTATGCGTTTCTATTCTACATGTATGTATTACTTCGAGCGCCGTAAATCGGATTATTGTGGCTACAAATGTCGGTTACTTTATTTATGACCACAATTTCGTTTTAAGATGCTCAAAGTACTTTCTCTATTTACCACTACTATTTCTAAAGTATTGCAGTTACACACTTAAAACTGAACAACACATTGGTTACACAGATTGACACAGACAAGTCATAATAAGACGATTTTCGTGGAGAAAAAATTTCCGCTAAATCTCTCTCTCATCTCTCTCTCTCTCTCACTCCTCGTCTCTCTCTCGGTCTCTCTCTCTCTCTCTCTCTCAATCAATGTTTACTTTGTCTTCATTCACCTCCTCTCCTATTATACATCTTTCGTTCCCTTCCATACCATACTTATGTTAAATCATGCATTCGTCCTTAAAATATGGTTCATAGTATTACATCAATGAACATTACATATTTACAATAAATGATTGGCTGAATCGTACAAGTGTTCACGCCGCATGACTGTGCTTTGTCTTTGCACGCGTCATATCTATACACAATATTATACACGTTTATGATGATGGTTTGTTACCGATCATATGAAACTAACTAATCTACCTAAGTTATAGTAATTTCGTGTGCTGTGCTAAATTAACCTAAGGGAAATAACCTCATTAATTAATTATATTTAAGCAAAGTGGGTTAGTTACCTTATAGTATTATTGGTAAATGAGATGATATTAATTTTGCAATGATTGGGTTAGTTTAGAAATGATATTTTAAGCAAATTAATATATAAATGATTATGTTTACATGGTGATGTGATAAAGTAATGTCTAATAATTGCATTTCTAACTTAGGTGTTAATCTAAATGAGGTTTTTAAGTAAATGTTGGTGACTTATACCTATGAACTAACATAAATAATGTCATATATTTACTTGAACATTTGCAATTCAATTATAAATATACACAATGAGGTTATGCGCACTGTTAAAAAAAAAAAAACAATGTACTATACATATCACAATTATATATAACTACACTAACGTCGTCCTGCCTGGCGTAATGTTCGAGCACTGATCCTTGTAGACTAGTGTAATAACATAGTTCAATTCATTACAGTTTTATATGCTCTCCTTTGAGGATAGTGTTTATATAACCAGTTCCCTATCAGTTTCTGTAGGTTCACGTCTAACACTTTTGATGTAATTATTGCTTATCTACGTGTTAGCGCTGTAGAAATATCACTACTGTGCCTGTTCATTTACTCATAATGGCACTGTTTATCTTGCACAGTTTAGTCGACTGGCGATATTAACGCACTTCAAAGTGTAAGTTTTTATCACACACGGCACTGATGTCATTAATATCTACAGTGTCACTGTTTCTGGTGATAAATCGTCGCTCTTCTCCTGTGGTTCAGGTATCTCTATATTTGAAGGTCTACTTAAAATGTCTGCCAAAGAGTTCAATGATCCCTTCAAATGCTGGATTGTAAAGGCATAGTTTGGCAATATTAAGGACCATCTGTAGATCCTGTTGTTTTGAGGGATGCCAGACTGCATTACCGCAAGGGAGAGTTGTCGGACTGGATTACAAACTCTGTCCCTGCCAAAAACCTATGCAGTTTTCTCACACAATAGATTACGCTAGAGGCCCTCCAATTCAGATGCTGAGTATCTTGATTCAGCAGGGCTGATTTTACGGGCTTACATACATCACTGGGTGGAACTTCCCGTCGTAAAACTGGCCCAATATACCAGATATGGAAATCGCACTTGCGTCTATGCGGAGGAAATAGGTAAGATTTTGATTAGGTAAACGCAAAAATAGGTGGTAACACTGAATAAATATTCAACTTTGATAATGAGCCAATTAACTTTGCATCTTGTACGTCTAGTTTAGCCGAAGCTTTCAAAATATTTGAAAAAACACTGGTGATTTCCGCCAGATTGGGAATAAATTTACTATAATAGTTTACAAGACCAAGTAGACTTCGAACCTGTTTCTTGGTCGTTGGCATAGTCAAATTAAGAATCTTCGTGACTATTTTCTCGTCTGTTTTGAGTTGGCCCCTGCAGATGGTATGGCCTAGGAAGTCAATTTCCTCCATGCCCAACTCTACCTTAGTTGGTTTGAACGGTAAGGACCGAATAATCGTAACCTGTCGAAGACATGTCGAAGTTTCAGTAGGTGTGACGTCCAGTCTTCAGTATGAATACATATGTCATCTATGTATGTAGAAGTATTGGTCACCCCGTGGAGAAGATCCCAAGTAAGACGTACAAAAGTGGCAGGAGCATTACGGAGGCTAAAAGGGAGAAAGAGCCACTCATAGAGCCCTAGAGGTGTAGAAAAAGCTGTCAAAGGAATTGAATTTTCTTCCATCGGGACTTGCTAGTAACCTCGAGTGAGGTCGAGTTTGGAAAATATACGAGATGTAGACATATCCAGGATCAAATCTCGCAATGCTGGGAATTGGCTCAGCATCGATCTTCGTCACTCTGTTTAAACGTCGATAATCGACACAGAGGCGAATTGTTGAGTCTTTTTTGGTGACAAGAACGATAAGAAAGGAATATTCTGACTGTGATCTTTGAATTATTCCACTCGACTCAAGAGATAGTGTTTCTTTGTCGAGATTTGCCCTATAATTTAGAGGGATGGAATAAGGTCGACATTTGGTAGGGGTGTTATCAGTCAGAATGATGGAATGCTCTATTCTGTCTGTCTTTCCTGGGATGTCGGAGAAAATGTTCCTGTATTCTGTCACTAGATCTATCATCTGTCGTCGTTGCTCGTCCGTAAGTTTGGTTTCTATCCAATGCTGTCGATGGTCCCAGTCGTGTCTACAGTAGGGACTGGTAATTCTATTCCAAATTCATCTGTCTGGTTAAGTACTGTTGTGGTATTAGCTGCGTGTGCTGTTACCTGGCTAAGTGTATTTGTGTAGCATGATGGAACAGAGTCCCCATTTCCAGTCCGACACATTTCATGAATATACTTTGAGTCTTAACGGAGACCATCCCAAAATAAGGGCTATTCTTAGATCGAAGGTTCCAGAACGAGTTGGGGGAGGCGGCGGTATGCGCTTGTCTTTTGATTGGTTCATAAATAATGAGCCCACGCTATCCCTGGGCCATATTTTAAAATCTAATTAGTAGGAGCGGGAATTTCACCAGGAGCGGTCGCTAGTGTGATGTGATGACCCAACAATGCCCTTGTAGATTCAATATATTGTTCTCTGGACAACAGGTACCACTTTAAAACATACTTTAATGTGTGGCTAAACCTAATGTACGAAAGAGAAGAATATGAGTATTTTATGAATAATGTGTGAAAGTGGAAAACCTAACTTCTGTGCGCCAGAATTCTGAATATTGCTTCTTCAACCTTGACACGTCTTTCACGCTGTATACTCCAAGTGCATATCAATCCCTTGTTGTGACTGGTTGCGTATGCTTGAGGAATGTAGTACACTCATGCAGATTCGCAAACCAAAACCCCTTGTGCATTCTCCATGCCTAGGATGACTTATTCTTAAAATCAACTGTCCCTTTGCTCTCGTGCGAGTTAACAAATGGCAGTCTGAATGGGAATGAGTGATGAAACATGTACAAGTTCCTTTGTAAAACGCTGAGATTGATGGAGTGAGTGAGTGGGTGATTTAATAAATAGCCTCTCACATTAGTAGAAAGAAAGATGCTTCAAATATCCATATGTAAACAGGACGGTGATGGCACGCCAGAATTGCTAAGTCCCTGTGATGCCTGGTCGCTATAAGCTCAAGAGAATTACTATAATTTCTCTTTGAAGTATTACACTGTTACCTCTACTGTTGGATGGTTCATATAAACTAGTTCCTAAGAGAACCATAGGTGTGTGAACCTGTGTTTTAGTGGCTGAATATAATGTATGGCTCATGCAAACTTACAAGGACTAAACATGTTTTCCACATATGTGCTTGGTGCATATGTGAACCATTGCTATGCAATTGAGCTTCTGTTACCTACTGTGGACATTACTCAGTGGGGAAAGAGCACATGATGATGATGATGTATCTGTGAGACAAGTCTGGTGAAAAAGGGTGAGGTCTGGCATTGCTGTGTGAATATGGAATAAGACATTCATGACACCAACATCACAGCCATAGGAATGGATGTCTGGTCTGCTAATTTGGGTAAATGCCATTAGTTAATACATAATGCATATTGCAGTTGTAAATGCCTATTTTCCATTTCCCTTCACAATGCCTGTCCCATGTTGCTATGTCACAATGATTGCTGTACTGTGTCTGGTCCTCCTTGTGCCCAGGTCTACTGTGGTTCAAACATGGTGGAACTTAGACCACATAAATGCTTGTAATTGTGTTAAGCTACCCTGTCTCAGCATATGGTCTTGTGATTACCACAGTACATCAGAGTGAAATTCACTACATCATCAACCTTAACCTTCCCCATCTCCATCTGTGTATGTTAATGTATGATAACATCATCTTTTAACACATGTGAAGAGATGTTGTGCCATTCTATATATCCACAGAGAACAGGAGGATGGAGGAGAGGCATCCATATATCATCTGGAAAACTAACCAGTAGTCCCAGAATCCAGAACCAACTCTCTATAAGTGAAAACTTCTAGAACCCACAATATGGGAATTTCCTAGAGACTTTCAGCTCAGCTCTCAAACAGCTGGATATAAAAGAAGAGAGAAAAACAGTTCTGAAGACTTCAATAATAAGAAGTACAGTGATCATTAATCAAATGTCATCTGAGAATGAAACAACAAGTCTGGTTGTTAACCCCATTCAAGGACAACTTGTGAAATGACTGGTGCAATGGATTGTTTAGCTAGGACTTATCTTGGTTAATCTCCAGCCTGGTACTCACACAGTGTTGAAGAATGTGACTTGAAGTGTAGGTGAGATTGGACTGACTGAGGGGCTGCAGTATATTGGAATTTGTTCCTATCTCTGGGTTTCTTCAGCAAGTCATGTTTTGCATGTACCGAGTATACATCTCCCAATGTCAGGAGAGTGTTATCCTCAACTTTTGAAGTATCCCAGTATCAGCATTCACAGACAGTCTGGTCACGGTGAGAGACAGTATCATATCATCCTACCAATTCTTGTCTTCAGAGGAATGAATCTGCCATGAAGCTTATTTGGGAAAGCTGCTAACTGGAGCTAGTCCAACATCCATGCTGATGATAAAAGGATTCAACAGACCCAGAACAGTAGTTTCTTCCTTGGGTTGCCCATGGATAGGATTTCCTAAATTCCCAAGAGACATGAGATGAGGATAGAGACTGATACTGTAAACAGAATGGTGTAGTGGTGATTAGAGAGGAGAGGTGGATAAGAGTTATTAGTTGGTGGAGTAAGGGGAGGTGGTGTATCATGTTATCTTCATGCATGTTAGCATATTTGTACATTTTGTATGTACCTTGTTGAGGTGTTGACATGACAAATGGGATGAACAATGGTCAGCACTAGACTCACCATCAGCTCAATAAACAGTATGATTGAACCAGTGTTTCAAGTACATGTCCCCAGTGAATTTCTTGTACAGTTGCTGTCAAGTGTTGTCTCTGGTGACTGTCTTAAGTGCTGTGGTTGGTTATACATATTGTGAAAAGTCCTGTATAGATGTTGTCAGGTATCTCATGATGTCTATCTTGTACACTTGTGGTGTAAACCAATTCCTTGTGAATGTATGTTCCACTTTTGTCAAGAAACTGTCATGTAGATGTCCTGTCTAACAGATGTAATGTACAGTTATTGTTGAAAGTTTGTTTGTCTGCAAAATTGAAGGACTACTTGAACTGATATAGGTCATACTGACAAAATAAAGAAAGAAGAGATCTAGGTGACGGACGAACAGCACACTGGCAACAGTATAATGAGTGAGAGGGATCCTCAGTTGTACAGGCGCTAATAGTTCAGATCTTTTCTGGCCTTAAGGGAACCTTTTACTTCTTTTATAAATTTCTGTGTAGATACATAGTAGTCTCACAGTGGGGGTTGAGCCACAGAAAAATGTTCTCCAAAAAGGCTATTGCGGGAATGTTTAGCTCATTTGAGTGACCTCTAGACAAAACGTGCTAAATCATATCCTTTATCTTGTTATTTATTATTCAAGATATATCTCCAGAGAACACTACAACTAGGTCCTCTGGCAACTCAATCTACAACATGTCACATAACTGGGTGGCTCTTTTCGGGATATAGACCCTGGGAAAACCTGGTCACATAACTGGTTGCTCTTTCCAGGCTATAACCCTGGGAAAAAGAACACTCGTCTCGGATTTAACCTGGTAATAACCTGCTAGGGGCTCACATACCTGTTGCCCTGATGACGGGATACAAACTTTGGGTATACCCTGCATAAGACTCACTTTTGGATCTCTATGTTGGTATTAAAATCCGGGGTGACCTCTCGCGCAATCAGACCCAATTCTTGAAGTTTTTATGGTGTTTGTTAATGGACCCTGTCTCTTATATGAGGGCAACTGTCCAGACATGTAACCCCACAATAAATCTCTAGAAGGTTTGATTTCATTAATAGTGATAATATTGCATGTATCACTGTTTTAATATATCAGTTAGGAATTCAATGTAGCCGACTCAAAATGATGTATAAATATCTTATGGGTCAACATAATTGCTTGTATCCATGATATTTGTTTTTCTCAAATGATTGATTATTGGCTTGTCAATAATGTTGTATATAATTTGTGCATGCTGGTTTTCAATATATGTATCCAAAAATTAAGGTACCTGAAACACCAGAGAACACAAATTATTTTAAATATAACTGAGACAGCTATTACAGGGGAAATTCATTTTTGTCCCTGAAATTAGGACACTTGATCCAGTAGATAATATGGGGCCTACTCCATCCCAAAATTTAATTGCTGGCATGGGTGAGAGAGGGGGAAATTTGTTGTAACTACAACATTTTTAATGCAACCACATCACATAAAATAATAACTCCTTATATTCCTCTTCTCCCCATAACATGCTTGCAACACTGAGAGTAGAGGAGTGTGAATCCCTGATGGAAAACTTGGGCAACCATTAAGACACCTCAATAATAATCTCTCTCAGGTGATAGTCAGTATTCGTACCGGCTAATGTCCAGTGTCGATTCGACAGTCTGGGATTTATTCTTCAGTTGTGTAATCTTGTCGGTAAGCCCTGATCAAGCTGCTGAGAAGTGAACACAATTGAAATCTCCAGAGAAAACATCCTTATCAACTCCGTCACTTTCCATTCCTGAAGTAGTGGGATTATTAAGCGTACTTGATACGTAATGGACGAAATGAAGGGAACATTCTACCTGATGTCATGGGCGGTCATACAAAACCGACCACAGTCTGGTGTCTATAAGACATTAGTCTATTGTTCGATGGTGTAATCTCTCTGGTGTACTAGGATCCACGTCGCCAGGAGTTAACTCATTGAATCTCCAGGAAGGCCATCAAAATAACTGGACCCCTAGCCATTCATGGAAGTGGAGAGCATACGCAAAAGTATGTGTCCAGAAAACGATGGATAACCAACCTGATGTCATTGGCATATCATACGACTAGGAGCACATCATGGACAACCTGAAAAATTTCATGAAGAGATAAAACAGGATCCGTCTCCGACGTCGGACGTCAATTCATCCTCCGTTGAGAAAAGCGTTTCTGCCTTAAAATGGTGGAGATTAAAGGGACGGACAAAGTTGAGAACAACTGATGTCATTCCCCTTTTTCATTCTCAATTGGGAAGACCTTTCTGCCTGGAAAAATGGTAGGAATGTAATAAGGATTACTGTCTCTAAACAGTTAACTCTTATATGGTAGAGCTCACTGCAATTCCAGCAGCTGACACTCTATACACAGTCTGCGAAAGTGGACTAACGAAAGATCACTGTTCTCAAAAACAGCTGACTCCTTTCAAGATAAAGATCCCTGCAAGTCAGCAGTCGACTCTTTATATAATAAGAACAATGCATTATGCAGTGGAATCTTATATTATTACTGAGATGCGAGGTATATTCACAGGACCTGGCCAGGCCTATCCTCAAAGTCAGTAAAAATTGGCTTCCAAAATTCCAGTCAATATTGGGTAACTAAGAAGCTAACCCACATAATCACACACCTTCAAAGGTGGCTGTGATAATGACGAACTTCTCTGTGCTGAGAGGATTCGCCCAATTCGCCAAGTAAACGTTTTGCTCATGTGGGAGAGAAAGAACGGATACTTTCCAGACACTCAAAAGCACTTAGCTAAAGCATGGCTGAAGACAACTAGTTGGAACCTCCACCTGGAATTCTATATTAGTAGTAGTAGATGTCACAGTCTGGCTGCATCTACAAATTCGGTTGCTACGTTAGAAAATAGAGCAACTAAGGAGAGAAAATGCTGTCACTTCTCACAACACATCAAAATAGAGGCATAACGGAAGGAGAGAATCTCAACCGACAAGCACCTCTAAATCTATGGTAAGACTACAGAAATAAGTCAAAGGAAATATAATGGGAAATTGCTACCATCTGCAAACACAAGAGGCTTATTGGAAAGGTAGACCCTGTGTCCAACGCTAACCAAATCTGCTCTAGTAGGTTTTAGTCTCAAGTTCTGCAGCGGCTGCTATAGTTCACCCGGAAGAGATTGTATTTGCTCCGGTGATGATCAACAATTTTAACCCAGTTCCAAATGCCAAGATTACTGTTGGAGAAAGTGTTCAGTTAAATACACTCTCACAGGATTATCATTTTCCAGTGGCGAATGGAAGAATGAAGTTCTGATAAGGTGAAATGTTGAGAGATACATGGAATGCAACCATTCTCTCTAAACGTCATCTGGAAGTTGGCTTAATTGCAAAGCCATTACTTCACATTAATGAATCTCTATGGAACATTCATACATTACGAGATGGTGTGACTCAGAGAGATCATTTATCACAACAGGAAATATAGCAAGGATGTCAGCAGTGGAACACTGTCAGAGGTAAATAGAAGAGCAGTTCACAGATGAGTGGAGTCAGGACTCCTGATGCTCCCAGTGACTTAAAGGAACATAATGCAGGGCTAACTTCATGGTCTTTGCGTTTGCCACCAAATTCATCAACAGATGCAATGTTGGGGCAGATTTTTTTTTAAGGAGAAAAATCACTTAGTTCCAAATGTACTACTCTAGTAGGGTAAAGGGAGACAGGGAGTAATTGACAAAACCACCTAAGGGATCTGGAAACTGTGGATTCTGTGATCATCTGTCATACCTATGAAAGATCTAAGAGAGGGGCCATGTAGCATGATGGAACAGAATCCCCATTTCCATCCGACACATTTCATGAATATACTTTGAGTCTTAACGAGACCATCCCAAAATAAGGGCTATTCTTAGATCGAAGTTCCAGAACGAGTGGGGGAGGCGGCGGTATGCACTTGTCTTTTGATTGGTTCATAAATAATGAGCCCACGCTATCCCTGGGCCATATTTTAAAATCTAATTAGTAGGAGCGGGAATTTCACCAGGAGCGGTCGCTATGTGATGTGATGACCCAACAATGCCCTTGTAGATTCAATATATTGTTCTCTGGACAACAGGTACCACTTTAAAACATACTTTAATGTGTGGCTAAACCTAATGTACGAAAGAGAAGAATATGAGTATTTTATGAATAATGTGTGAAAGTGGAAAACCTAACTTCTGTGCGCCAGAATTCTGAATATTGCTTCTTCAACCTTGACACGTCTTTCACGCTGTATACTCCAAGTGCATATCAATCCCTTGTTGTGACTGGTTCGTATGCTTGAGGAATGTAGTACACTCATGCAGATTCGCAAACCAAAACCCCTTGTGCATTCTACATGCCTAGGATGACTTATTCCTTAAATCAACTGTCCTTTTGCTCTCGTGCGAGTTAACAAATGGCAGTCTGAATGGAATGAGTGATGAAACATGTACAGTTCCTTTGTAAAACGCAGAGATTGATGGAGTGAGTGAGTGGGTGATTTAATAATAGCCTCTCACATTAGTATGAAGAAAGATGCTTCAATATCCATATGTAAACAGGACGGTGATGGCACGCCCAGAATTGCTAAGGTCCCTGTGATGCCTGGTCGCTATAGCTCAAGAGATTACTATAATTTCTCTTTGAAGTATTACACTGTTACCTCTACTGTTGGATGGTTCATGATAAACTAGTTCCTAAGAGAACCATAGTTGTTTGAACCTGTTTTTTAGTGGGCTGAATATAATGTATGGCTCATGCAAACTTACACAGGACGAAACATGTTTTCCACATATGTGCTTGGTGCATATTGAACCATTGCTATGCAATTGACTTCTGTTACCTACTGTGGACATTACTCAGTGGGGAAAGAGCACATGATGATGATGATGTCTGTGAGACAATCTGGTGAAAAAGGGTCGGTCTGTGGCATTGCTTGTGTGAATCATGGAAATTAAACCATTCATGACACCACTCACAGCCATAGGAATGAGGTCTGGTTTGCCTAATTTGGTAATGCCATTAGTTATACATAATGCATAGTGCATTTGTAAATGCCCTATTTTCCATTTCCTTCACAATGCCTGTACCATGTTGCTACGTCCACAATGATTGTGCTGTACTGTGTCTGGTCCCCTTGTGCCCAGGTCTACTGTTGTTGCAAACTGGTGGAACTTAGACCCCATAAATGCTTTGTAATTGTTTTAAGCTACCCTGTCTCAGCATAATAAGAATC
>JACEFZ010014293.1:572500-582801 GCA_014155875.1 Cepaea nemoralis | reverse complement strand
CATACTTTATCAAATGCTTTTTCTAAATCTATCCAGACTGCTAGTGTGTGCTTTTTCTCTTGGAAGGCATCCTCTATTTCCTGAGCTATATAGGTTATTTGATCTTCAGTGGATCTGTACTTTCTGAATCCTGCTTGGTGTAGTGTTAAGAGTTTGTTTTCTTCCAGATGCCATGTTAGCCTGCCATTGATAATGCGTTCCATTAATTTTCCTACACAGCTAAGTAGACTGATAGGTCGATAGCCATTTGGTTCTTCCAGGTCTTTTCCTTTCTTTGGGACGGTATTAGTATAGCTTCCTTCCATGCCTGTGGGACTATTCCTCTCTTCCAGCTGTTATTTAGGACTGCTAGTAGTTTCTTCTTTGCCTTGGTGCCTAGTCCTATTAGCATTTCATTGTGATTCCATCCTTTCCTGGTGATTTCTTCTTTTTTAGGGTATTCATTGCCTGTTCCATTTCTTCCATTGTTAGATTTGCCATCATATATTCTGCTGCTGTCTCTGTATTTCTATGATGTATCTGTTTGTCTTTGATTGCTTTCTTCTGTTCGGTTGTAATATCAATGTGGTTTGCATTTGCATAGTGTTCCATTAGTGCATTTGCAGCCTTTTTTCCTGTAAGCAAGGCATTTCCTTGTTTAATTGTTATTTGTTTGTTTCTAGGTCCTTCATTGTTCATGGCTTTCACTATTTTCCATAGTTTGTTTCCATCCCTGTCAAAATTCAGGTTTTCTGTTTTTTCCCTCCAACAATCTCTTGTTGTTTGATTTACTGTTCTTTTATATTTTGCTGAGATGGCTTTGAGAGAGATATTCGCTTCAATTGTTTGTTCTCTCTCTGCTGTCTTCTTGGCATCTTCAACTTTGTCCTCCAAACTTTGTAGTTCTTCAGTCCAGTATGGTTTGTAATTTTTCCTCGCTCCTCTAGGAATGGACTCAGTGGCTGCCTGTATTATCGCTCTGTTTAGACTTTCCACCATTTGCTTTATGTTGCCATATCGTGTATTTATGTTTTCACAATATTTGTCTGTTAGTATGGCAAATCTGTCCCAATCTGCTCGTTTGTAATTCCAGCGGGGCAAGGGCTTTTGCTCCTGTGGAACATACTCCATATTAATTACAAGCTTGATTGGTCTGTGGTCACTACCTGCTAATTGGTCCAGCACATGGCGGTCGATTTTGTGGAGGATGTCTCCTGTGCAGAAAGCTAAGTCTGGAGTAGAAGTGGTAAGCCATCTTCTGGAGTAGAAGCTCGGTGTGTCATCCGCTTTGTTGAGTAGATGGAGATTTGAGTCTATTTCCCAGTCCTCCAATTCATCTCCTCTTTTGTCAGTATCTGGGTATCCCCATCTTTCTGAACGGCTATTAAAGTCTCCCTCCTCTTGGTCTGTTCCCTTCGATCTTGCCAGTTGTCACTAAGTTCTCGAATCCATTTCTTCTCATAACATGTTCAAAAAATTTTGACTGCCTACGTCTAATTTCTCTAATCAATTTAGGATTGTCATTTGTTTCTGTTTTACTTGTGCTAATTTTCACGTTATGTTCCTTACACATTTCGTGTAGACATACTTCATAGTTTTTCTAAGACCAATAAAAGTTACAAAAACATTAAAAACAAAACAAACAGCAAACAAACAAGAATTAAGTGAACAGTATAAGCGTAGATACAGGCCCAGTACTACATTGACGTCTAGGCAGATCTAACCAATGACAGGAGCCGTGACTGTTATAAACAATCTCGTCTGCTGGCGAGGACAACCAATGGACGGGCCTTCATGTTGGAATTCTTCTCCTCATGTACATATTTTCGATAGTGGCTTTATTATCTTACCGTTGAGCCTTTTCTGTTTGCGTTTATTGCTGGAATATAAACTTAGGTAAGTTGTACGTAGTTGATGTGGAATGAAGAAGAGGGATAGAGTTGCGGTTGTTTGGAATATAATATAATATAATCGAAACTGAGAAGCACTATGACTTTTCTGTTATTTAATTTATCGGGTGGTATTTTTATTTATTTTTCGTTTAAGTGTTTGTTTACTTTCATTTTCTCCTCGTAGTTTACTTAGAATTTGATGTGGTCTGGATTCCCGACAGCTTTACATAATAGAAGTTCTCTTAGAATACTTATGTAATTTATAGAGATTTCAGTTTGTTTACTTATCAAGGTAACATTATTATTTAATATTTTACTATTAATAATACTACAAAAACAATTAGTTAGTTAGTCGACAGATCATCCTCGTTGCACATCGAACCATTCAGTCCATAAGTGCTCGGATCCCCTCCTCAGCAAATCCCGCAGCGTGTAGCGGCTAACGACGCCAGTTCTGTGTTGGTTTATCAATCTTCTTTGGCTTCCTGCGTAGTGTTCTTGTTTGGCCACCCCTCTTTTAATTTGCTGCTCCCGCAGTCTGGCCATTGTTGTAGATTCCCAGTCATCACTTGGTTCTCGCAAAAGTCTCACTTCTCGTAGAGCATTCAGAATGTCAGCCTGGTCCATGGCGCGTCCGCCCTCCACAGTAGCCTCACCTGCGAGCTTGTCAGCCCGCTCATTTCCTTGTACTCCCGCATGACCTGGCACGAAGATGAAACTAATCTTTGCCAGCCTAGACCGCTTCAGAGGCAGCAACCACTCTCTTCGGATCGACCCCTCCTCTATCCTCTTGATCATGTTCATTGAGTCGCTAAGGAACAAGCCCCAGTGAATGTCTGTGTCTCGAGCCATGTTATTGCTTTACTTACTGCCATGACTTCCATGGTCAGGCTACTTGTGGTTTCAGTGAAAGCACCAGAGTCCTCCTTCACAATTCTCCCTCCGGCCCGAGCTGTAAAGGCCCATGAGCTTCTCACATGTCGGACGACCGACCCATCTGTGTAGATGACCGCGTCACCGTCTAGCGAATCTCGAAAATCAACGCTTGTACTTCAGCCTCAACAGCAGCCGGATTTTCTTGTCTGCATTTTCTATCTAGTTGGATGCAAACTGAAAAGGATGTGCAGAAGTCTGTTGGCACTTGCACCCACTCCTCGCCAGGTTCTAAGTCCTCAAGTGAACACACCTGTTGAAGAATGTCTTCGGCTTGACCCATCCACGACCGTCCTCTTTTTAACCTGCTGCCCTTCACCGTCCTAATTTCACTATGCAGTGGATGTTGTGTGTTTGCGTTAATTCTGAGGTAGGCGCGTGCCCTGCAAACTTGTATTCTCTCTTCAATGGTTGGAAAATCAAGAAGGTAGCGCATCGCCCTGCATGCTGTATCTCTTGTACATCCAAGAATAATGCGCATTGCTTCATTCTGTATCCTTTCCATCCTTTCTATCTGCGTATGGCTGAGAGTCAGGATTGCCATTGCATACTCCAAAACAGACATGACCAGCCCCTCGTACAGAAGACATAGATGGCGCTGCTCACAGTTTGCTGCCGCCATCACCCGCATCGCTGCCAAACCCCGCTTGGCCTTTGTTATCACCTGGTCCAAAACAATTAGTAATTACTACCACCTCTTCACCGTAACCAGGCTATGCAACAGTGAAAGTAAAATGTAGGTCAAATACAAATTCAAAACACTTGACTACTGGTTGATAATAATTAATATGTTTTTGATATTGATGAACTTTAGGCAGTGTAGGCCAGTACTATTGTATGTCCACATTTGTTTGCCTTCATTCACGATCAATTATTTTGAAAACTGTCTGTTGCATCGTTATGAAATTTTTCCAGCCGTCTTATAATATATTTACCCCCACCCAAGGAATATGTCTTTGATAGGTCCAAAGACAACTTAAATCATTGGAAGCAGCGACATTCCTTTGATGTTTTGCTCAACAACTAGTGATTTCTCACTAACAAAGTTATTTTTACGGTATTGGGAGACCTGGCAATTCTGATGACACACAAAGGCTTATCCGGATTCGTATGGGAGTGGGTGCAATTGAAAGAACTATCTTAAAATCGACAGTGTCAGGCTGCATTGCGCCGGGTTTTTATCCCATATGGCTGTTTCTTTCCACAGCGCGGAAAGCGTCGCACAAAGCACGAACTCATGTAGCTCCAGCTACGACCTTCGGGAAGTCTCCGAAAAAAATGCACTCGTGAAATGAAGGACGCGGCCCGGAATCAAATATACAACCTTCGGAGCCCGAGTCAGACGGCTTGACCACTTCACCACGGAGAATCCCGAGAGGGGTGCAATGTGTAATATTAGTAAAGACAGAGAATTTACAGAGGCACGGGGTAAATAATTTGTAAATTAACAGGAAAGTAGAAGGAATATATTTCTTACCTTATTTTTCATTTCCTTCTTGTTTCTTCAGTTATCAGTTGGGGTATCTTCATTGCACTCCGGACATGTCCATAGGTGCTCAGATCCTCCCCCCAGCATATGCATCAGCGTCCGGTGGCTAATAGTGCCAGTTCTGTGTTGGTTGACGAGGCGCTTTGTTTTCCCGATGTACCTCTCGCAGTCTGGCCGTGCCGATTCTTACTCCCAAGTCTTTCATCCTGGACAGCGATGTGGATTCACTGACGTCAAAGTCCTCTGTTCTCGCCATATCTTTAAGGACGTTAATAACATCGGCACGATCCATGGGCTGGCCATCTACAGGGGGTGCAGAGCCAGCCAGTTTATCAGCTCGTTCATTTCCCTCGACTCCCGCATGTCCCGGGACGAAGATGAAGGTGACTTTACGAACAACAGACTTCCGCAGCGACTCAGTCCACCTGTCTACGTACAGATCCAGCTTCGATCTTCTGAATCATGCTCATTGAGTCACTTAGTACACACACGTTGGTATAATGCTGTGATTCCAGCCATATGAAAGCCTGTGTAACTGCCATCACCTCCATCGTCATGCTGCTCGTGGTCATAGAGTGGGCACCACTGGATTCTTGAACGGTTCGGCCCGCTGAACGGGCTGTAAATGCCCACGCACTTCTCTGCTGCTTTACAACAGATCCATCTGTATAGATGAGCACTTCTGGGGCTATATGAGTGTTCATAGATGAGCGCGTTGACTTCTGCATTGACAGCGACAGGGTTCTGCTCTCTGCACCGTCTGTCGAGTGTGATAATGCAGGAGAAAGTGCACTTAAAAGCTGGAGGCACCGGCACCCATTCCTTGCCGGGGTTGATACTGGTAAGACTGCAGACCTGTCTGACGACATCTTCCACCCGACCCATCCATGATTTGCCTCTCTTTAGCCTGTCACCCTTTTCTCTGAATATAGCGTCATGCAGAGGTGCTGCTCATCTGCACTTATTTTTAAGTATGCACGATCTCTCCAGATCTTGATCCTGTGGTTCATGGTCTGGAAGTCCATGGTATCTCATTGCTACACAACTGGTGTCTTTCGTGCAGCCCAAAATGATGCGCATGGCTTCGTTTTGTACCTTTTCAAGTCTTCCAATCTGTGTAGGGCTGACAGTGAGGATGGCCAGGGCATACTCTGCTCAGACCTTAATCTGTGTCGGACGATTCCAGTAGGTTGATGATTGCTCTCGGTTGCATAAAATTCAATCCATCCTTTCTCTAATAGTCCTCTTCCTCTTTCAACACATGGTCCTCACATTTTTTCCAGTAACTTTTATCAATATTTAATAGCGCGGGCTGGGTTAGTATCTTGACGTCAGACAATTTGAATGTAGTATTGGCAACTGCCACTTGTCCTTTAATTTTAGCCCACACAAGTTCTATAGGGTTTAAATGAGAATGATACGGCGGAAGTCTCAAGCACCTATGGCCATGCTCTTCTATCAATTTGTCAATTTGAAATTTCTTGCTTTTTTGCGTCTGTTTTACAAGGGACAACAACTCATCTCATCTCATCATGTTCCTCTTGTACCTTGCGGTGTCGAGGTGAAGTATAAACTTCGTGAGAGTGCCTGGTTATGGGCTTCGTATATCGACATTCCCATGGATTCTGTTATTCCCTCCGTCCAACGTTTACGTGGTTGGCCTCTTCCTCTGTTTCCATCTGGTCTGTACATCATTGCTTGTTGTGGCATGCTGTTGACTGGTAACCTACTTGCATGGCCAAACCATTTGACTTGCTGCTTTCTAATAAAATCTAGAGCAGCTTTAACCCCCACTTTAGTCCTGATTTCTTCATTTCTGATCTTATCTCTTCTTGATATGTTGAGTATTCTTCTCAGGAACCTCATTTCTGTTGTTGTGATTTTTCTTTTATCTTTTTCTGTCATTGTCCAGGTTTGGCATTGGTAGCACAGAGTTGGTAGGAAGATTGTGTTGTAAAGTGCTTTCTTAGTAGTTATTGATACATGTTTGTTCTTTAGTATTGGTGCCATTTGTAAGGGACAACAACTGTAGCTTGAAATATGTTTCTGGAAATGGTATATTTTCCCTTCGGAGCCATATCTTTATTGCTTCCTTTGTGCTCGATGCCATAGGTATTTTGTCTTCTTGGGCAACAACATTGTGATATGATGCATTGTCCATGATTAGACAAGACGGTCTATCAAGGGATGGAAGTACTGTATTCTCGAGCCAATCTCTAAATACATTACCATTCATCTCATTATGATAATCCCTATTGTCTGTATGCTTTGATACAAACACGAGCCCAGCATTCTGTAGTAAGCCATTATGAGTACTACCAGCATGAGCTATGACCAAACGCTGTCCTTTACTACTGGGCACATAACGTTTTATCTTTCCATCCATTGATTGCCATTCCTTTTCACTTGTGTGGTGCGCATTGATCCACGTTTCATCCAAATACACTATGTCATAATTTTCTTTGCGCATTTCCCTTATTTCACGTAGGTATCTGCTTCTCATGGCTCCTAAATGCGGTTGCTTGCAAAGGATATTTCTACCTCCCTTGTACTTTCTAAAAGTGAAGCCTAATGTCCTTATAATTTTCCACAAAGTTGTTTTGGATAGCTCTATGTTATTGTCCTTTCTCAACAAAACCCTCAGTTTTCTTACACTCACTGTTTCTTTGGCATCCATCATTTTTATAATAACTCATCTGATGACATCCTTGTCAAAGCTGTCTACAATTGCCTTTCTACCTACCGTTTGCTTATCGCGTGTTGGTTTCATTCAAGATTCTTGCACCCATCGACGAAACGATCGTTTACTCAAACCTAATGCATGCACTGTTCTTTTTTCGGGATTTGTAACATCAGCTTCTTGACAAAAATATGTGTACAACTTCATAGCGATGTTTTGAAGTGTACACAATTTCACTTTTAATCCCATTGAACAGTATTAACACATTCAAATATTAGCTATTAAGATTACATTAATGGTAAGATTTATTTATATAATCACGTTTCATGAAATAACCCACAGTTTGATGACACCTCTGAACTATAACACTCAGTCTGTGTAAAAACGAAAGACCGCCAGACAATTTAAAAATAGCGCGAATGTGTCTTGCTGGAGCTGTAATACTCTTAAAATTAAGGCATTAATGGTGGGGCCGTAAAATATATACCGCATATGAGCAAACATTGAAATCTGCTGCACAATCTCCAGAACAAAAATTTTTTTGTTGGGTGGACATAATGATAAGGTTATATACTAAATCTCATCATTTTCCCTCAGTTGGTTACTGAGATATTGAATTTTATATTGAGGCAACCAAAAAAAACACACTATAGAATAGCATATGCATAATATTATTATTAAATTATTGTTGTTGTGTAAAATATGATGCAGTAATTAATTTGGGCAACTGTTTCACTCAAGAGTTGGTTGGTGTATCAACTGTTTGTTACTTTGTAGTAATTTGTTGACAAAATATGACTATAACTAGTAATTAGTATATACTATAACACAAGCAATTTGGCAGTTATGTCTACTTAGGTCTTTGCTTTCACTATTTAAGTACATAATGTAACTAATGTTTACACACCTCTCCCCTTTCCATTTGATTAACTGATCATTTGATAACACCTTCCCACAAACACTTTGGAAGCAACCCCAAAAATGTAAACATATTGAATGTGAAACTAATAATAATCTTAAGTAGGACATAACCTGGGGAGAATCAAAATAGAGTGACATGTATAAGAATAACAATGATGACTGTTTAAATTTATTATCACACCTGTTTGACTGCTATACTTCTTCAGACACTTTTTAAAATTATGAGCACCCATTCAGTCTGATCTGGTTCAGCCTAACGCATCGCTGATATTTTTTTGATGTGGGTGTGCTGAGTCTTTGAAATCCAGGTTTTTGTTTGTAATTTGTTTTAGGATTCTAACCCCAATTTGTCATCTTTACAAATTTCAGCCAGCACCTAAAGAGATTTATAAGACTTCTATCTGTAGATCATAACTTGCGACTAGCTGGAGTAATATCGTGCATTCTCTTTATATATTTTTTATTAAAGCATATATGTGACATTTTTTTTTATTATTCTTAATGTATTTTTAAGTAAAAAACAGTTTGTTGCATATCCTTTACAGAATGTTGCATGCAGTCAACCCCAAACATTGTTTTGGCTGTTTGTGATTTTTTGGCAAGTTTGCGTTCAATAGTCTGCCTTTGCTTTCTGAATGACCGGCACTCATCCCATTGTATAACACAAGGCAGTCTGCTGCCAAATCGTCCGCAGTTATTTTGAACGCAATATGCAGGATTATGAATTGCGTCTGTAACCCTTTCTGCGCAGAGCTGGCTTTTTAACTAAAGGATCATAGTTATCTATTTTTGCATTCTTCTTGATTTATGATAATAAAACATCTTTAGAGATCATGGCGTTGCAATTGCAGTGACCAGCATGCTTTCCTGTCATGTTTTTGAATCTCATTTGAGGAGGTGATTTTTTTAAAAGATTGACCCCTGCTTCTTGGTCGACCCAGCTTAACCCTAGAACTACTATAGGGTTCAAATGGACTCCAGTGTCAACTTTTGCTTTCTCTACCTGTCTTAAATTTGCTTTAATATGTTTGATATATTTTTGGGGGGGGGGGGGGGGGGGCATATCCTATTTACAGGACATTGTCTTTGCAAGTTTACGTTCAGTAATTTGCCATTGCTTTCTGAATGACCGGCTCTCATAATGTTAAAACCCAGTGTGACGTCTGCTGCCAAATCAGTCGCAGCTGTGTTTCGAACGCAGGTAAGCGGAATTACGAAACGTGTCCATAACGCCTTTGCCACGGAGACCAGCATGTTTGATATAAACAAAGAAAATTGAAATATTTTGGTCACTTGAAACTCATGAAAGTTTAGAGAGAACAATAATGGAGGGGTATATGCTTGGGAAGAGAGGAAGAGGAAGGCCAAAGAAGATGGGTGCAGGATGTGGCGGATGATCTCCAGATGAGTGTATCCGATGCAGGAAATCTAGCTTATATTCAAGAGATTTTCTGGAAGGTTGTTATGGGAGTGAGGTTCTGCAAAGGACATGCTACTGAATGAATGTTTGATATTTTATGACTTTGTTAGCAATATATTCCCCAAAAACATGCTAAAATATTTAAAACATGGATTAAGGGGTGGGGTCCATATGGATTCCATTAGTAATCAGTGGTACCAAACAATCCTGGTAGTTCTAGGGTTAAAATCAAGGGTACCAGGAAATGTTGGAAGTGAAGGTAGCCATCGTGACATCCACATCACCTGATGAACGCCACCTGGTCTATACAAAATGGTGTCAGCACCATACACCCAATACATCACAAGGCTACTTGAGTTACTTGTGACAAGTAAGGGGAGATGGTCACCCTAGCTCATTAAGCCATGACCTGGTATATGTGAATAAGTAACACTTTACACCTTTAGATATCTGTCATTGGATTATTATAACAGTTGCATATCCTTTACAGGATGTAACAATCAACCCCAGCATTATTTGGCTATTTGTGATTACTGGGTAAGTTTACGTTCAGTAGTTTGCTATAGAGGCTCCATTTGCACACAACCTGCAGCAGATACAGTATGAGTATAAACACAGCCAAAACTGAAGTAATGCTAGTTAGCAGATCGCCAGGCCCACTAAGTATACTGATAAATAACACACCTCTGAAATAAGTTAAAGAATTCAAATATTTTGGAAATATGATCACGGAAGATGGCAGATTGGACAGAGAAATTGAAATCAGATGTCAAAAAACTAGTGCACTTACATATCAACTATCACCCTTACTGAAACATCCAAACATACCCATGCCCGCAAAACGACAGATAATAAACAGCATATTCACACCAACCCTTTGCTACAAATCTCAGACCTGGACTTTATCCAAATCACACCTTCACAAAATCAACACCTGCGAAATGAGATGCCTGAGGAGAGCTGCCAACTTAACAATCCGAGACCGAG